>JAGFNQ010008490.1:0-27003 GCA_024364735.1 Boesenbergia rotunda
AGAAACCTATTCACCAGTAGCTATGCTTAAATCCATTCGGATGCTCCTGGCCATAGCAGCTCATTATGATTATGAGATATGGCAAATGGATGTGAAAACATCTTTCCTTAATGCAAACCTACTTGAGGATGTATACATGATACAACCTGAAGGTTTCACATCGGTTAATAAAACCAAAGTATGTAAGCTTCGACGATCCATATATGGACTAAAGCAAGCATCCAGGAGTTGGAACATCCATTTTGATGAGACAATCAAAGAGTTTGATTTCTCACAAAATCCTGACGAACTTTGTGTGTACAAGAAGGTTAGTGGGAGTGCAGTCGTATTCCTAGTGTTATATGTCGATGACATATTACTTATAGGAAACGATATATCAGTCTTACAGTCAGTTAAAATTTGGTTGTCCAAAACTTTCTCCATAAAATACCTGGGAGAAGCAACCTATATCCTTGGGATTAGAATCTATAGAGATAGATCAAAACGGTTGCTTGGTCTTTCGCAGTCTATATATATAGACCGAGTGCTAGAAAAGTTTAGCATGTCAGAATCCAAGAAAGGTTACCTTCCCATCAGGCATGGGATCAACCTTTTGAAGTCTATGTGCCCGTGCACAGAAGACGAGAGGATTTGCATGAGTAAGATTCCTTATGCATCCGCGATAGGATCTATCATGTATACTATGTTATGTACTAGGCCCGATGTATCGTATGCTCTGAGCGTCACAAGCAGATACCAGTCTGATCTAGGAATGCATCATTGGGCGGCTGTCAAGATAATCCTTAAGTACTTAAGAAATACTATGGATGTGTTCCTAATATATGGAGAAGGTGATATGGTAATACGTGGGTATACAGATGCCAATTTCCAGACAGATATGGATGACTCCAAATCTCAGTCCGTATACGTATTTATTTTGAATAGAGGTGCAATATGTTGGAAGAGTTCCAAGCAAGACACCGTAGAGGATTCTACCACGGAAGCGGAATATATTGCAGCTTCGGAAGAAGAAAAGGAAGCAGTCTGGATCATGAAGTTTGTCTCAGAGCTTGGTGTGGTTCCAACCATTGATGAAGCAATACTGGTTTACTGCGACAACAATGGAGCTATTGCACAAGCGAAGGAACCAAGGTCTCATTAGCGATCCAAATATGTGCTTCGCCGCTATCATCTGATCAGAGAGATTATAAGTAGGAATGATATACAAATTGAGAAAATTCTCACTAAAAGGAATTTAGCGGATCCTTTAACTAAGGCCTTGCCTCAAAGCAAGTTTGAGGGTCATGTTAGAGCCTGTGGTATTGGGTACCGTAGCGATTGACATTAGGCCAAGTGGGTGTTTGTTAGTGATATGAGAGAAGTGTCCTAAGACAATCGCCTTATGATTGTAATCATTTATTTTAATAAATAAATATTCACTATTTAAGTATACATGTTTGTGTATTTGATTGAGATCTTAAACTCATTTACTGAATGTCCGCAATATAATTCACAGCATGAGAGAATTTGTGATGAATTCACAACTAGTGATTATCTCTACATGTGCAATTGTGAAGTATTGAAATTGTCCCTAGTCGATGAATTGATAAATACGGACACTATCAATTCTGTTGAGACTAGCATAGGTTATTCTCTAATCAGCTGATTCTCACTGGCTGGTGACATTGAGATGTCCAGAGATAAACATGAATGCTAGTTAAGGGAACTAGTTCATTGGAGTGACTGAATGTAAAACTTCATATGGTAGTCTACATATAGATATGTCAGTGAAGTTTTTACTGCAGCTTAAGTGCGATGTTCCTTTGACTTGCGGTGTTCAAGTCATCTTGGTCATGGAGACTTATACTTTGACATCTATAGCAAGCATCTCCAAGGAGGTGTGGACCCAGGATGATTGGGTATAAGCCGAAGTGCCCGAAGATGTTTGAACAGCCTACAAAGGATTCACCACTCCTTGCGAGGAGATGTATACCCGAGGCCTATCGTCGGATTGTTACTCGAAGCCTCTGGCCAGAGCATGACATATTCAGAGTATGAATCTCTTAAATACATGAGAGTAATTAGAATCCGTAGGACGAGAAAATGTTACTTGGGCTAGGTGTGACGTAGTCAGCCTAGTGGGGACTGACACACATAGAACATGTCCTGAACCAAGTGGGTATAAGATGGTGAAGGGAATGGGGCGCGATTCATTATAGCTGCTGAAGAGTTTCAGAATTGTTTCTGAGGTCAACCGTTGATCATTCGATTAATTGGCGATCATAATGTACTACTAGGTGTCACTCATGATCATTCTATAATTAATTGATTAATTATAGACGGCCAACATAAATCGAAAGCCAATTTAGTCACACGCACTACGAGTAATCCGAGGGATTTAAAACGAGTTGAAAATTAGATTTTCCAATCAAGAGAGATTAAGTTTGGTTGAGCCAAACGATAAGTCGAATCTGAATTTTTCAGAGACACATCGGAAGCGTAAAATGGATAAGTCTTTTGAAGACTTAATAAATGAATTAAATAAGTTTAATTCATTGGGGCTTGGCTTAGATGGGCCGACCAAAGAGTGTTGGATCGAGAATAACGATAGAGGAGGGGGGGGGGTGAATATCGTAAAGGTTTCCGATTTGAGATTAAGAGAATTAGCAGCGGAAATTTAAAACACAACGCAAAGAACATAAGCGATTTATATGGTTCAGAGTCGCGGTCGGCTCCTACTCCAAGGCCCACGGTCGTTGACCACTTACTGCGGGCAATTCTATATGTGTGCAAAAAGGTTTACAATCAGATTTATAATTAAGGTACAATAAACTTAAAAAGTCAGCTCTTTGTTACCGACGCCCGTTGTGGATTGTAGTTTTGAGCAGAGGGACATCGTCGGCGCTTGTATCTCGAATTGGGAGGTTTCTGGGGCAGAGCGCTTGAGTAGAAGAGCGTATTGGCGTTTGAAGAAGTTATTCTGAAGCCTCAGGGGTCGAGCCCCTTTTATAGCAGGTCTGGGGGCGCCCGGGACGTTGGGGGCGCCCTCCACGTGTCCTCTGATCCGTAACTCTCTTGGTCAGCTCTAATCCCTCCAAAATCGGGATCAAGCCTTGACGGGGGCGCCCGGGAAGCTGGGGGCGCCCTGGTTGACTCGTTCAACTGGCTTCTCGGTTGGATAAGTTTTATCCACTTTGTTAGCTTGAGCCCGGGGCTCCTTAAGTATCCGGGGTGCCCGGGAGCACGGGGGCGCCCTCCCCAGTGTGCTTCCGAAGCATTACTTGCTTAGCTTGTTTTGCCTTCACCTTGGGGGCGCCCGGGACCTTCGGGGCGCCCTGCCCAGCTGCTGCCCCTATCCTTTGTGGCGTTCTGAGCTGCAGAAACTCGTTCCTTTGGTCCTGCATCCAGGGTTAGTCCAAAACAACCCATAGCAGTAAATTATTAGGTTCATACAGCCTTAGCTGTCTTGGTTCTGACTTTGGGTCTCCAAAATGGAGCCCTAGTTCGAGCCGACGCCTACTGTTCCCTCGTCGGGGAATGCGTCCTCAGCTACTTCTCTAAGGAGAATTTACCTGTTGCCAACCGGCTCCTCCGGTTGGACTTTTGCCAGTAATCCTTCGCTAGGTGCCCAGCAGTCCTTCGCCAGGTCTTCGTTTCCAAGCAGTCCTTCGCCTGGTGCCTAGCTGTCCTTCGATAGGGCTTCTGCTCCAAGCAGTCCTTCGCCTGGTGCCTAGCAGTCCTTCGCTAGGTCTTCGACTCCTAGCAGCCCTTCGCTAGGTGCCCAGCAGTCCTTCGTTGGGTCTTAGGGTTCCGATGCCTAGCTGTCCTTCGCTAGGTGCTTAGAAGTCCTTCGCTAGGACTTCAATCTGCACACTCAAGTAGCATGTTAGATAAACATAGCGTCTTAACTTTTGAATCCTTGCCATTATCAAAACCCAGGTTCGACTTGGGTTCTGTCTGCACCAACAATCTCCCCCTTTTTGATTTATGGCAACCCGATTCAAAAAGTTATGTTTTAACCAAGACAATTGATATATCATTTTAGTTTCCTCCCCCTGGAAGGAATCTCCCTCTAGGGTTTTCAAAGTTTTGTGGGTTTGAAAAATTTCTAAGTCAAAATAATGGAATTAATTTTTTAATAGTTAGAACATTTTGAAAGCGATTTTTAGAAAAGTATTTTCCACACAAAGAAATTTTTAAGTTAATAACTTAGTGGAAAATTTTCTATTGAAAAATTTCTAAGTCAAAATAATGGGATTGATTTTTCAATACTTAAAACATTTTGAAAGCTGTTTTTAGAAAAGTATTTTCCACACAAAAATAAGTTAATAACTTAGTGGAAAATTTTATAAAATTTTAAGAAAAGTTTGAATCTCTTTAGTACTTTTTCTGTTTGAGATAAGTACTTAGAGAATTTTGAGCATAGCTTGGTTAAAGTATCCAGACGAGTTTTGAACATAGCTTGAGTTTTAAGTACTTAGAAAATGCTTTTGAAAACTGCTTGGGTCAAGTACTTAGAATCAATTTTGAAACTAATTTAGATCACATATTTTTGAAGCAGTTTTGAGGAAAAAAATAGATTAAGTACTTTGAAAACACTTAGCTTTAATACTTTGAAAACGGTTTTGAAAAGAACTTAGCTTTTTGAAGAAAGGATAAATTTTTGAAAAACTTTTGAAATTTTTTTTTAACGCTTCTCTCCTTCCCTATCTCTTTACCTATCTCTCCCCCTTTGCCATATATCAAAAACAAAGCAATATAGCAAATAAGAATGAATAGATTGCATAAATAAATTGCAAAAAGAGTGAATGTGTTGTACTGAACCAAATCAAGATATAAATTGAACTGGACCAATTTTAATTATCTCTTTAGGGTCATGTCTAATCCAGTTAGCTACTTACTAACTGTTATAAGCAGTAGTTTTCGCTAGGGTTAGTCAAGTTAAGTGTTCTGTTCAAGTTAGATTTTTTAAACTTGACACTCAACTTGATTACTGTTTAAGTTGTATTTAGTGCCCCAATTATTGCAGATGCACTGACTTAAAGTATCTTGAATTAAGGCAAAGACCTAAGCATCTCAACCCATTCTAGGTTATCAATCAATAGTACCCTAAGGTGCTTGTGAGATGCTGACTTCTAGATCTATAGGTGCATGCAGTTCTAGGGTTAGGGTCTAGGCTAAGTCCATTTGCGAAAAAGCCCTAGTTTTGAAGGGGGTAGTTTTAAAAAAAACTAAATCGAAAGAATTAAAAAAAACTAAAAAGATTTTCAACTTAATTAAAGACTGATTTTGCAATCAAGTAAAGTTTTTAGAAACTGATTTTTAACAAAAAAACAGTAAGAAAACCAAAAGTAGAGTAAGCCTATTCTACCAAGCATAATCCTAATAAAGATCAGATAATCATGAAAAAGCAAATAGTCAACTCCATAAGTCAGCTGGTCAAAGGAGAGGACCAGGATAGTCACACCATAATCAGACACGAGTCAACCCTATTGAGTAGGGACAGTCAACCAGTCAAGAGTACAATGCTAATCAAATCTAGGAGGAGGGACCGGGATGATCAGAAGAGCCTGGCTGCCAGGATCGAAATAGCGCCATCATCTCCTGATATCGTGCGTCGTTGGTCTCCCTATCGGCTATGAGGGCATTCATGTACTCAGTGTAATAGCCCTGATTTGTCTCCATTTCTTCAGCATGATTTACCTCCATTTCCTCCCGAAGGCTCTGGACCTGTGTCTCGAGCCGTGTCGCTTTCTCGTAGAGTGTCGGTGGTGGGGGCTCGTCTATGTGCTCTCGGACCTCGGCTGCTAGATCTGCAACGTCGACCTCAACCTCCTTGTCAGAGTCGATCTGGGGTCCGGCTCTCTGTCGCCTCCACGATAAAACCCCGGTACCTGAGATCTCTATACCAGCTAGGGAAAAGTTCCTAAAACCTATTTCATCGAAGTCAGTCATCGTGGCCATCTCACCCTCGGTGATGTTACGGCCGTGATAATGTAGAATAGATGTGATGATGTGGCAATAGGGAGTGCGTACCTACCCCTACGTGGTAACACTAGACGCATGTAAGATCGTGTATAACATATGGAGTCCAATGTCGATGTCAAGATGATGAATCAATGCATATAGGAGGAAAGTGTGGAATGGTCGCATGGTAGCTACGTCCCTAGTAGATAGGGGCAGAATGCAGCGGACTATAACTCTATAAAGAGCATAGTCCTGGACCTGGAGGTCAACCGACTGAAATCGTCTGGCCAAGGGGTTCCTAGCGTCTCTATAGAAGTAGGATTGTAGAGTATCTAGGGTAATGTGAGAGTAGGGAGCATCAAAGGGAGGCTCCCTAGGAGGGTAATAGCAAAAGGTGGACTGTGAGAGTCGTAGTCCAAGAAATTGATTAAGCAATGAGGGGGTGATTGTCAAGGGCATCCCTTGAACGGTGGTGGCAAACATAAGATTGTCTTGTCTTACTAAGTTGTTATAAAATTCACACAGAGGGAAGTGTTGATAAGATGAGTGCAGAATACAAGGTTGTCTAGTTGGTAAAAGTTGATGACATTCATGGCCAATGGACAAGATTGAGTAAAGAATTGCCTATTTAGGTAACTTGTCTTAATAGACTTATATGTTGTTTGAGCAAATCTATTGCAAAGCTCTAAGGTTGGGAACCTAGGATCAGGACTAGGTTCGGTACCGGGGTTTGATTGGTTTGCTCGGCGTTTTCTAAGATAAAAGGCATTCATTTATAAGAAATGAATTAAGAAAAAAATAATTTTTAAATACATAAGAGAAATCATACCGAGGAGGCATGGTTGAGGTTGAGGGAGCACGAGAATCACTTGGGCAGGAGGTGTTAGTTCACCTTGAATGAGAAGAGTTAGGGAGAAGAAAGGGTTTGGGTGTGGCAAGATGAGGAGATTCGGTTGCCTTATATAGGCATTTTGTCTAGGGCTGCCTTTGGCAGTGTCCTAATACTGGTCGGGGGCGCTCGGGATGGCCCGGGAGCCTTGGTCAGACTTGTATGGTAACATTGTTGCCTTTGACCTGTACTCGGGGCACCCGCAAGGGCCGGGGCGCCCTGGTTAAGTGATAATGGCAGGTTTTTGCCTTGAGAGAAGTGAAGGTGTTGTGCGGGGCGCCCGAGGAGTCACGGGCGCCCGGGTTAGGAGTGACTTGACAACTTTTGACCATTTAACCATGGTTTGATTATTTTGACCACGGTATGACTACTTTAACCATGATTTGACTGCTTTGACTATGGTTTGACTGCTTTGACTATGATTTGACCATGGTTTGACTACATTGACCATGATTTGACTACTTTGACCATGGTTTGACTAGTATTAGGTCAATGCCATTCTAAACTAAATGTTTGTATTTACGCAACAATGCAGATATTAAATGAAGTTCGACTAAGTTAAATTTTACTGTCTCACCCAATCTAGGGTTATTAATCATGTTAGCCTTATAGGTTTTGTGAGACATGTTTTGGTAGATAGAATTATTAAAAAAAATTATGATTTATTTTGAAAGACTTAAATTAATTTTTTAAACCCAATTTAAATTTATTTTAAAAAGAGATATTTGAATCTAAAATTAACTAAAAATTTGTGTTAGATTTGAATTTAACAAAGAGTAAATTGAATTTGAATTTCAAAAATTAGCTTCCAGGTCTTGGCGAGGCATAAGGCCTTCTTTGGCCGTAGCCTTATTGGATCATCAACCTTTCCTAGACAAAGCCTTTTAGTGAAACTTCATCTTCAAAATTACTTTTTGGTGAATTCTGGTCTAACTAGTTTGGGTCTTGGATCGGTAGCTTCGGCTAGTTTCACCAGTCTAAAGAGACCAAGTAGTGCATACTTGACCTTATTAGAATTGGCTTCCCTAACGTACTATCATCTCACCGCCTCCCAATACTATGTTGTTCAAATTTCAGTTAAGTTGGTTCAGTCCTTAAACTATCCATTCCTAAGTCTAAGCATGGTAAATTGCAGAAATTAAACAAGCAAGCAATCATGCAATTAGAAAACAAGAATTGAAATTTATCTAACTATAAATATTATTTTTAATTTGGCTCTCCTTGGACTAAAGCCTCGGTAGTGATTAGGCAAGATGTGAATCTTGTCCTTGGGGATCCAATACTGACTTGATCCAGTTTGTTTGTTCAGACACAGTTTGGGTACCTATGCCTGAACTTTGGGTCTGGACTGGTTCACTACAGCATAGTAGGATCTTTGTCAAGATTTGGTTCTATAGCCTAGTCCGGATCGATTTAGAACCGACTTCTGTTTTCCAAGAATCATGTCAAGACCCTTGGAACCAGAAGTGAACCGTTCTAAGGCTGATCTAAGGTCCTTGACTTAAGTTTTCAAGAAGGAGTTCTCTTTCTCATGTTTTTCACCTTGAGTAGAGGTTCCTTCTTGAACATTCTCAGTTAATGATCTAGAGTCAGCTCTCTCTTTCAGTAGTTTTACTTCCTGTCGGAGAGATTCGACTCGGAGTTTAGCTTTCGCCAAATCTCAAGATAGATATGAAATTAACTCACTTAACTGATTTCTTGAAAAACCACTTACAGTTATTTTGCCGTCGTCTGAGAATGTAAGTTTGCCGTCGTCTGGCTCCGATTCTGACTCTGTTTCGATTTCTTCTGAGGCAGTTAGTGCGAGCAGGTTCGACTGTGGGACCTCTTCTTCTTCTTCTTCGGAGGACTCGTCCCACGTTGCTTGGAGTGCTTTCTTCTTTCTTGTCTTCTTGGTCTCCTTTAGGTTAGGACACTCCGTCTTGTAGTGACCCTTCTTCTTGCACTCGTAGCAGGTCACGTTTGGTTTGTTCTTGTCATTTGAGGGTTCAGCTGGTTCTTCCTTTCTTCGGTTGGCTTTCCTTCTGTTGGTCTAGTTCTTTAGTTCTTTGTAGTAGTTTCGGGCTAGCCGAACCAGCTTCGGTCGATTTCCCTCGCTGTCTTCTGAGTCTGAGTCTGAATCAGACTCGGGTGCAGGTTGAGGCTTCTTCTTGGTTGTCTTTCCAGCTTTACCTGCAACAAAAGCGATCCCTTTCTCAGCCAGATTGCAGTTAGTCTGCTCATGCAATTCTAATTCAGAAAATAGTTCATCTAACTTAATTTTTGAAAGATCTCTTGAGACCATGTATGCATCTACCATAGATGCCCACAAGGTATTTCTCCGGAAAGCGTTGAGAGCGTACCTTATCAGGTCACGGTTTTCTACCTTGTGACCGATTGTGTGCAGTCCGTTCATTAATTCCAGAATTCTGGCATGGAGCTGGGCTGCTGTTTCATTGTCGTTCATCTTGATCGTGTACAGCTTGTTCAGGAGGAGATCTCTCTTGCTGATTCGAGTATCTGAAGTTCCTTTGTGCAGCACGATCAGCTTACCCCACAGCTCCTTGGCACTGTTGAAAGGTCCTACCTGATTCAGCTCTTCCTTGGTTAGGCCGCATTGAAGGGTCTCGGTTGCTTTGGCATCAACTTCTATTTTTCATTTCAGAGCGGTATCCCACTCAGTGTAAGACAGTGGCACTCCTTAAGCATTCCTTGGAATCTCCAGTCCAGACTGGATGATTATCCATATGTCCACCTATATTTTCAGGTGGACCTCCATCCGACTTTTCCAGTAGGAGAAGTCCTCTCCACTGAAAAGCGGTGGTCTGGCTGTGATGAATCCTTCTTGCATGGCCATTTATCTGAAATAAATAGAAAAAAAATATCCCAAGACTTGTTCTTGGATTAGTAGTGCGGGAAGAAATTTATCGAGGGGTGTTGCACCAACCTCGATTAACGATAAAAATAAATAAAAAAATAAAAAAGAAATTCGAAAAAAAATCTCAAATTGGTGGTTGCACCAAATTTGAGCTTCCCCGCTCTGATACCACTTGTTGGATCGAGAATAACGACAGAGGGGGGGGGGTGAATATCGTAAACGTTTCGGATTCGAGATTAAGAGAATTAGCAGCGGAAATTTAAAACATAAAGCAAAGAACTTAAGCGATTTACATGGTTCGGAGTCGCGGTTGGCTCCTACTCCAAGGCCTATGGTCGTTGACCGTTTACTGCGGGCAATTCTATATGTGCGCAAAAAGGTTTACAGACAGATTTACAATTAAGGTACAGTAAACATAAAAAGTCAGCTCTTTGTTACCGACGCCCGTTGTGGATTGTAGTTTTGAGCAGAGGGACATCGTCGGCGCTTGTATCTCGAATTGGGAGGTTTCAGGGGTAGAGCGCTTGAGTAGCAGAGCGTATTGGCATTTGAAGAAGTTGTTCTGAAGCCTCAGGGGTCGAGCCCCTTTTATAGCAGGTTTGGGGGCGCCCGGGACATTGGGGGCGCCCTCTACGTGTCCTCTGATCTGTAACTCTCTTGGTCAGCTCTAATCCCTCCAAAATCGGGATCGAGCCTTGACGGGGGCGCTCGGGAATCTGGGGGTGCCCTGGTTGACTCGTTCAGCTTCAGCTGGCTTCTCGGGTGGATAAGTTTTATCCGCTTCGTTAGCTTGAGCCCGGGGCGCCCTAAGCATCCAGGGCACCCGGGAGCACGGGGGCGCCCGGGAGCACGGGGGCGCCCTCCCCGGTGTGCTTCCGAAGCATTACTTGCTTAGCTTATTTTGCCTTCACCTTGGGGGTGCCCGGGACCTCTGGGGCGCCCTGCCCAGCTGCTGCCCCTCTCCTTTGGGGCGTTCTGAGCTGCAGAAACTTGTTCCTTCGGTCTTGCATCCAGGGTTAGTCCAAAACAACACAAAGCAGTAAATTATTAGGTACATACAGCCTTAGCTATCTTGGTTCTAACTTTTGGTCTCCAAAATGGAGCCCTAGGTCGAGCCGACGCCTACTGTTCCCTCGACGGGGAACGCATCCTCAGCTACTCCTCTAAGGAGAATTTACCTATTGCCAACCGGCTCCTCCGGTAGGACTTTTGCTCAGCAGTCCTTCGCCAGGTGCACAGCAGTCCTTCGCCAGGTCTTCGTTTCCAAGCAGTCCTTCGCTTGTGTAACGCCCGCTTTTTTTTTCTTTCCATAAAGCGGCGTTACGTTAACATGAGTAGGGCAGGTGAACCTCATAATGCAGCGGAAAAACCTTAAACTTACACCTACATGCACCTACTACCACTCCTAACATGATGACATTGGAACTTGGCATATTAACTTCATACTTAGCATCATATCATATCATACTTAGCATCATGTCATACTTAGCATCATGTCATCGAGTCACATAAGTCACCATTCAAGCACATAAGTAGTAAAGGTAAAGTTCTAGCATAAGACGAGTAAACATATTATTTTCTTGGCCAAGTCACTACCACACACATGCATTCTTGCCCTCCTGCTGCTTCCTTACAGTCCCCTTGCGTGATCTGCGGTATAAGGAAATAAGACTATAAGCACACAGGCTTAGTAAGACTCTTTCCTACTCACTAAAACCATTCATCACTTAATCATAAGCACATGAAACATAAACATAACTTTATGCTTGAACATAAATATAAATAAACTTACGTGGCATGATACATGACATAACATGAACATAATTAAAATTTACATGGCATGATACATGACATAAACATGAACATAATTCAACTTAGCATAGCATAATACATGACATAGACATAAACATAATTCAACTTAACATGGCCTAATACATGACATAAACATAAACATAAATAAACATTCTTAACATGGCAAGATACATAAACATAAGTAAACATTCTTAACATGACATGATACATGGCATAAACATAAACATAAGGAAACATTCTTAACATGCATGATACATGACATAAACATAAACATAAACATAAAGAAACATTCTTAACATGCATGATACATGACATAAACATAAACATAAAGAAACATTCTTAACATGCATGATACATGGCATAAACATAAACATAAAGAAATATTCTTAACATGCATGATACATGACATAAACATAAACATAAAGCATGAACTAACCTGTATGGCATAAACATAGGCATACTTTCTATCATATCATATGGGCATCTTCTTAACATAACCATAAGCATAAATCGTTTACTATCATGGATATTTCTTGACATGAGACATAAGTATAAGACATTACTATCATGGCATAATGCATAACATGAATGAATGCATGAGTCTAATGCATATACATAAGGATGCTTACTTTTAAAATCATACTTTTAAATACTTAAACATAATCATAACATCATTGGGGGTCCCCGGCTTGTACCACATACATACATCATAAGCGCGCATCCCTAAGTAAATACGAGGTAGCGAGCCCCGACCTACTAGGGTAAGGACAGCATAGTCGGTAGTCCCAGAACCGGGGCGTTCTTAAGGTGCCCATCACTGTTGCACAGCTTCGGTAGTGCCAGAACCGTGGACAGCATAGTCGGTAGTCCAGAACCGGGGCGTTCTTAAGGTGCCCATCCCTTGGACCCATACTTAGGTCCGGTACAAGCTCATTCATAAAGTAAAATACTTCATATACTTCATCATTCATACATCATGGCATGCATCTTTATTCATAAAACATGGCATGCATCTTCATTCATAAACATGGCATGTGTAACGACCCGGCCCGTCTACCGGCCCATTTACCGGTCCTCATGACCGTCGTACCGTCGTACCGTCGACCATCGACCGTGCCGTCATTCATAAATATGGCATGCATCTTTATTCATAAAACATAGCATGCACTTTCATTCATAAACATAACATGCATCTTCATTTATAAACATAACATGCATCTTCATTCATAGAACATGACCTACTTACATAAACATCATTCTTATTCCTAGTGCTTGCATGATCATGGCATATAAGGTAAGCATTTCATTATATTCATTGAACATGACATGTTTGCATAGGCAATTATCCTAATCCATAGAGTTTGCATGATCATGATATATAAGGTAAACATTGCATTTCATACATAAGCATGGTATTCATCCCAAGCATACATAAGTAGGACTTCCATAAACATACTACCTACCATTCAAGTGCATGGCATAGAACACAAGACATTCATAAATAAACCCTATTAAGCATGGCATACAATCATAAACATACAAACATGAAACATGGTGCTTAAGGTTAGGGTTATAGGTAACTTAATTTCTACCACATGCTTGAACCTTTATATATACTTCATAATAAAGCATAAACCATCATTCTTCAAACTCTAACTCCCCCCAAATCCTATTTACCTTGCTTGGCCAAAACCTATAAGGAAGGGTTCCATCATTCAATTAACATGTAAGATAGCATAACGTAAAGAAACAACCATACATTACCTATAAGACCATGGGAAGCCATTAGGGCTCATGATTAGGTTTATCCCTAACCTTTAGCCCTCCTTCTTAGGGCTGGCCGAAACCTACAAGGCCATGGGTGCATGGAAAAATTCCATAAAATCCCCAATCAATCATTAAACACCAACCATACCCTACCATAGGGGCTTTTGGAACCCATACTTGAAGAAAACCTTAGCCCCTTGCCCTAGATTCCTTCTTGGCCGAAACCCTTAGGGTCATAAGACCTTGTAAAAATTCACATAAATCCCTTCAACCGCCCTTTGTATCACAAGGGTACACATAATACATGGGTGAAGGGTTAAATCCAACCCTAGCCATGGAAAACCTTATGATGGTCCCAAACCCTAAAGGGTCTTAGGGTACTCCAAAAATCTCCAAAAATTATATTTATTCTCTAAACATCATGAGAACACATTAGAAAGCATAATTAAGATTTTTAACATCATCATGGACCCAAAACTCATGGTGGCCGAATACCATAGGGGTCCAAAACATGGTTTTCTCAACATCAAAACCTAAAACCAAACTTTATATTATGCTAAAACTTCAAAGGAACTATTATAGCACTGGTGAGGGAGTCTTACATTGGTTGATCTTGATTATAGACCTTAGATTTGGGAGAATGATGGAGATCTTGTTGCCTCTTGACCACCCCTAGCCTTTGTATCCTTGTAAAAGCCTTGGATCTTGGAGATGAAGCCTTAGGTGAACTTTTTCCGAGGGAGAATCCCTCTTGGGGGTTTCGGCTAGAGTGAGGGAGGAGGAAGAAGAAATGTGGATTTGATGGAAAGAAGAAAGAAACTCCCATTCCCCCTCTTTATAACAAATTAAGGAGGGTAAGTGAAGAGTCATGGTTGGTGACTCTTCATTTTCCTAAGCCTTAACCATAATCCACTTCATTTCCTCATAGCACTCCCTTGCTAGGTGAATTGGTTAGAGCATGCATGGTTGTACAAGAGGTCCAAGGTTCAATCCTTGGTGCATGCACTAATTTTTTTATTTTATTTTCTATTATTTCGAAAATTCCTTAAAAATTCCCCTATAATTATGCTAAAATTCCTAATTAAAATTCTTTTATATTTATATTAAATTCTACCTAATTAAAACCCATTTTGGAGCCCATATAAGGTCCATTAGTACTTAACTTCTCAATTTAAATAGGAAACCATGCTAAAACTCACCCATAATCATACTAATATTCCTAATTAAAATCCATTTATATTTATATTAAATTCTACCTAAAATTCCCTAATAATCATGGTACTAGAAAAGCCCATATAAGGCCCATTAGTACTTAGTTTCTTAATTTAAATGAGAAAAATCATGGATTTCTAGGCAAAGGTTCGTACTAATATCTCTAGGTCCCTCAGAAAATTATCTAGACATGATCAATATTTTAAAGAAAATATTGAGAGAATTTTCCAAGTCGTTACAGCCTGGTGCTTAGCTGTCCTTCGCTAGGGCTTCAGCTCCAAGCAGTCCTTCGCCTGGTGCCTAGCAGTCCTTCGCTAGGTCTTCGACTCCTAGCAGCCCTTCGCTAGGTGCCCAGCAGTCCTTCGCTGGGTCTTAAGGTTCCGATGCCTAGTTGCCCTTCGCTAGGTGCCTAGCAGTCCTTCGCTAGGACTTCAATATGCACACTCAAGTAGCATGTTTGATAAACATAACATCTTAACTTTTGAATCCTTTGCCATTATCAAAACCCAGGTTCGACTTGGGTGCTGTCTCCACCAACAAAGAGGGCCTCCATCCTCTTTGCTTCGTCGGCCACAACAAAGGGAGAGGACTAAGTTTTTGATTCAATTTATAAAATAAACCAAGTGTGATTTGTTTTATAAAATTATGGATGATATAAATTTTTATATAATAAACCAAGGTTTGGTTTATTTTTCATGAAAATTAAAATGAACCATAGATTGGTTTAATTTTTATAAACTCAATCATGGATTGATTTACCATGATAAGGAAATTTATTCCATAGGAGAGAAGATTTTTATCATGAATTAAAATATGATTTTAACCATGATATAAAATCAAACTTGGCTTGATGGAATAAGTTATTCCATATTTAAGAGGCTTGATGGTTGAGAGGCCACTATATAAAGGACCCAAGGCAAGGCTTGAAAAAAAAAGATAGAGATGAAGGCATAGGCTCTCTCCCTCTCTTTCTCTCCTTCTCTTCTCCTCTTCTTGCCGTGCGCCAACCAGCCCCAAGAAGGAGCGCCAACCGACCATCCTTTTATGGTTATTCTTTCGACTTCTCTCTTGATTTTTCTCGTCACGTTCTCGGAGAATCTAGTAGTTCTCGAGAACACGAAACTCGTGGCTTTGCGAAGTCATCCCGAAGATACTTGGCGTGGACGCGAATAGAGGCGGAGCTTCCAAGGGGCGCTTACGGTTGGATCTCGTCCCTTCCTTCGAGTTACGCGAGGTAATATGTAAATTAGTTTACATTTCTATAAAAATTTTAAATATATGATCATGTCTACACAAGATAAAATTGCATGCTTAGATGTGTGGTTAAATGATTTAGAGAAATTATTTATGCTAAACCTTCCGCTGCATGTAATTAATTTTAAAATTACGAACCCGCATCCATGTCAACATACACCTGGACTCAACACTCGTCCTGTGGAACGACCAATTTTAAAATTTTTGATAAATAAAAACATAAAAAAAATATAGTTGATGGTAGTCGGGCTTACCTCATATACGACTAAGTTCCCTTGAGCAATGTATTAAAGTTCTCCCGAGCAATATTACCAAGCTGCCCCAAGTAATATGATAAAGATCTCTCGAGCAGTATGGCAAATGTCTCTTGAGCAATATGACTAGTATCCACCGAGCAATACAACTGAGTTCTCCCAAGCAATATGACTAAGTTCTCTCGAGCAATCCAACCAACTCAACATCCATCGAGCACCATGATTTAGAGTTTCCAAGCAGAAGTACGTGCCACCTTTTGAGTGAGAGAAACAAATAGAGAATGTCAGAATTTGTTTCCTTGATTCGTTCCTCTCCATACATGGCGATTAGTAAATGGTGAAGCGAGTACTGGTTTCAGATTTGGTTCCTTGATGTCTTCCTCTCAATATAGGGCAATTAATGAATGAAGGATTACATAACAGATTGTCAGAAGGCCCATCTTCACCATCCCACTTGAAAAAGTAAATGGTGCATGACACTTGACGTGGAGATACTTTTTTGATAATTATATAAACACCACGGATTGTAAGTTATATAAGTACTCCAAGTTATTTTTGATATTGATTGCCCGAGTTAAGTTAGATCCTGTGTGTTTGATGACATATATCTGAGTGTGCAGGGTCTTAGAAACACAAGAAGTCGAGCAGAAGACACAAGAAGCAAGAAAAATAACATGGGAAGAGAGTCAACGAGCTCGGTGCATCCGAAGGACAAGGTGCTGTTGGTGCAGACAACACCCAAGTCAAACCTGGGTTTTGATAATGGCAAAGGATTCAAATGTTAAGATGTTATGTTTATCTAACATGCTACTTGAGTGTGCAGATTGAAGTCCTAGTGAAGGACTGCTAGGCACCTAGCGAAGGATAGCTAGGCATCGGAACCCTAAGACCCAGCGAAGGACTGCTGGGCACCTAGCGAAGGGCTGCTAGGAGTCGAAGACCAAGGACTGCTAGGCACCAGGCGAAGGACTGCTTGGAGCTGAAGCCCTTGCGAAGGACAGCTAGGCACCAGGCGAAGGACTGCTTGGAAACGAAGACCTGGCGAAGGACTGCTGGGCACCTGGCGAAGGACTGCTGGGCAAAAGTCCAACCGGAGGAGCCAGTTGGCAACAGGTAAATTCTCCTTAGAGGAGTAGGTGAGGACGCGTTCCCCGTCGAGGGAACAGTAGGCGTCGGCTCTATCTAGGGCTCCATTTTGGAGACCCAAAGTCATAACCAAGACAGCTAAGGCTGTATGAACCTAATAATTTACTGCTTTGTGTTGTTTTGGACTAACCCTGGATGCAGGACCGAAGGAACGAATTTCTGCAGCTCAGAACGCCCCAAAGGAGAGGGGCAGCAGCTGGGCAGGGTGCCCCGGAGGTCCCGGGCGCCACCATGGTAAAGGCAAAACATGATAAGCAAGTAATGCTTCGGAAGCACACTAGGGAGGGCACCCCGTGCTCCCGGGCGCCCCGGATGCTTAGGGCGCCCCGAGCTCAAGCTAACGATCCGGATAAAACTTATCCAACCGAGGAGCCAGCTGAACGAGTCAACCAGGGCGCCCCTAGCTTCCCGGGCGCCCCCATCAAGGCTTGATCCTGATTTTGGAGGGATTAGAGCTGACCAAGAGAGTTACGGATCAGAGGACAAGTGGAGGGCGCCCCCAACGTCCCGGGCGCCCCAAACCTGCTATAAAAGGGGCTCGACCCCTGAGGCTTCAGAACAACTTCTTCAAACGCCAATACGCTTTCTACTCAAGCGCTGTGCCCCGGAAACGTCCCAATTCGAGATACAAGCGCTGACGACGTCCCTCTGCTCAAAACTACAATCCACAACGGGCGTCGGTAACAAAGAGCTGACTTTTTAAGTTTACTGTTCCTTAATTGTAGATCTGTCTGTAAACCTTTTTGCGCACATATAGAATTGCCTGCAGTAAACGGTCAACGACCATGGGCCTTGGAGTAGGAGCCGACTGCGACTCCGAACCAAGTAAATCGCTTGAGTTCTTTGCGTTGTGTTTTAAAATTCCGCTGCTAATTCTTTTAATCTCGAATCCGAAACGTTTACGATATTCAGCCCCCCTCTATCGTTATTCTCGATCCAACAAGTGATATCAGAGCGAGGAAGCTCAAATTTGGTGCAACCACAAATTTGAGATTTTTTCCGAATTTTTTCTTATTTTTTTAATCGTTAATCGAGGTTGGTACAACACCCCTCGATAAATATTTTTTTTTCTTCCCGCACTACTAATCCAAGACCAAGTCTTGGGATATTTTTTTTCTATTTATTTCAGATAAATGGCCATGCAAGAAGGATTCAGCATAGCCAGACCACCGCTTTTCAGTGGAGAGGACTTCTCCTACTGGAAAAGTCGGATGGAGGTCCACCTGAAAACTCAGGTGGACATATGGATAATCATCCAGTCTAGACTGGAGATTCCAATGAATGCTGAAGGGGTGCCACAGTCTTACACTGAGTGGGATACCGCTCTGAAAAGAAAAATAGAGGATGATGCCAAAGCAACCCAAACCCTTCAATGCGGCCTAACCAAGGAAGAGCTGAATCGGGTAGGACCTTTCAATAGTGCCAAGGAGCTGTGGGATAAGCTGATCGAGCTGCACGAAGGAACTTTAGATACTCGAATCAGCAAGTGAGATCTCCTCCTGAACAAGCTGTACATGATCAAGATGAACGACAACGAAACAGCAGCCCAGCTCAATGCCAGAATTCAGGAATTAATGAACGAACTACACACAATGGGTCACAAGGTAGAAAATCGTGACCTGATAAGGTACGCTCTCAACATTTTCCCGAGAAATACCTTATGGGCATCTATGGTAGATGCATACAAGGTCTCACGGGATCTTTCAAAAATTAAGTTAGATGAACTATTTTCTGAATTAGAATTGCATGAGCAGACTAACTGCAATCTGGCCGTGAAAGGGATTGCTTTTGTTGGAAAGACAACCTAGAAGAAGCCTCAACCTGCACCCGAGTCTGATTCAGACTCAGACTCAGAAGACAGCGAGGGAAATCGACCGAAGCTGGTTCGGCTAGCCCGAGACTACTACAAAGTGAAGGATCGATGTGGCGTGCAGAGGAGGGGGGGGGGTGAATGCATTTTTTCGGATCTTGAACTCTGCAATCTTGTTAGCGCAGCGGAAATAATATATAAAAGAAATACAAAAACAATGCTAACATTTTCAGTTACTTGGTATCCACCCAGATGGGTGACTAGTCCAAGGATCCACGCCGCGGGCACCACTTTTCACTATCGAAAAGTCTCCTTGAGGTGGAGAAACCTTTACAGCAGTAGCTTCCTCTTTACAGATGTAGAAATACGATGAAGGAAGCAAAAGAACACTCTACAATTTGGCAGCACTTCGTTACTGTACGGAATTGTATAGACACGTGTAACGAGGCCTCCTTTTATAGGTGAAAAGGACAGATTCGCAGTCTGTCCAGACGCCCACCAGTCGACTGCCCCTAGGGCAGTCGACTGGCCCAGCAATAAATGTTGGCCAATGGCTAGCAACGGCTAGTGAACAGCTAGCCAACGGCTAGTTTTTGGGGTATACCAGTTGACTGCTCCAAGGCCAGTCGACTGGTCCGAGGCTGCGAACTCTCTGTGGGTTTTGACAGTCGACTGCCTCCAGGTCAGTCGACTGCCCTGCCTCCCAGCTCAGCTCCAGCCACTTCAAACCTTCTCCTTCGCGTGTGCCTTCAGGTCTGCTCCCTTGGTTCGCCCTTTGAAGTCCTCTTCCTCTGGCTATCGTCCCTCGGATGCGCACACAAGCCTTCCCTTGGCTTGCCTCCATGCCACCCTTCACGTGTGCCCTTTGAAGTCCACTTCCCGGCTTGCCCTTGGAGCTCTCCTCCCTCGACTCTCGTCCATCGGATAGGTCTTCAAAGTGTGATTTTCTAAGTCCTGCAAACTCAATCACACAAATCAAATACAACATAACACTCTAGCTTTAAACCTATTTGCCCACACATCAAAACCATGACCTTCCAATCATTTAAAGGGCCGATTGCCTCAACAATCTCCCCCTTTTTGATGTGTGGCAATATGATTAAGTTAGAGAAAAGCAACAGCAATAGCAAAAGCAAAAGATAGCAATTGAAACATTATGAGACATAATAAACCTAAGAGGTAACCTCCCCCTTAACCTATGTCTTCTCCACAGTTTCAATTCTAATCATATTCCAAGTTAAGTTTCCACTTAACAACATCAATAAGAATGTAAGACATATCCGAACCTAAGAGGTACCTCCCCCTTAATCCATGTCTTCTCGCCAAGTTTCAACCTTTCAAGGTCTAAGTTAGACAAAATACTTAAAGTTATCCATTTTAAGTCAAAGTTCATTTTAAGTCAAAGTTCTAACTTAAACCGCCCATTCTCCCCCTTTGACACCAACAAAATGATTGCCTCAAGCAACCAAACCCTATGGCATCAAATGTGAGAATTATTGATTTCTGAAATTTCTCACAGTTGCTGAAAAACAGGCGTGCCAGTCGACTGCCCATAGGGCAGTCGACTGATACGCTATCAGTCTGAAATTACAAGTTTTTTGCCGAATTTCAGAAACTCACAGAAAATTCCAGAAAATTCCAAAAATTATAAAATTTTGCGTACATGTTTGAAATGTTATACTCTATCAGGGAAAAATATTAAACCTTATAAAATTTCAAGCATGCATGACTTTTGATAAAAATCCAAAAGTTTTGAAAAATACTACATTTTATATCAACCTTGGAAACCAATTATGCAAATATGGGACTTTTAAACACATGGTACAGTATGTAAAACATAAAATGGTTTTCAAAGTTTTAAAATGTCCAACTATGATCTTTGGCAAAGTGTCCATTGATTAAACACTTGCCTCCCCCATAGTTGGTCTACTTTTGATATTTTGATACTTTGAATGGTTCAACAATGTGCCACAAGCATAAGTGAGCCAAATGTATCACCCTAATGGATCAAACTGTTGGGACCGGGAGCATGTCGACAAGGATACGGGTTCGTAAAATTTTAAATTTTTACGTGCAGCGGAAGAATTAGCATAAAATAATTTCCTAAATTATTTTAACCACGTATCTAGCATGCAACCTTATGATGTGTTGTCATAATCATAAATTAAAACTTTGCGGAAAAGTAAACTAATTTACTAAGTACCCCTCGTAACTCGAAGTAAGGGACGAGATCCAACCGTAGCGTCCCTTGGAAGCTCCGCCTCTATTCGCGTCCACGCCGAGTTCTCTTCGGGATGACTTCGCAAAGCCACGAGTTTTTGTGCCGACGAGAACTACTAGATTCTCCGAAGACACAACTAGAAGATCAAGAATGAAGAAAGAAAACTAACCACCAAGAATCGGAATCCAAATTCCGGGAAGGAAGGAGATGTGATCCGCTTCTTCTTCTTCTTGGTTGGCTTCTCCTTTGTGTTGATGGCTCATGGCAACCACTTGGAGAAGATGGAGCGCCGGCCCTGGGGTTTGCAAAGGGGCGCCGGCCCTAGGACTCAAGGTGGGCGCCGGCCCTAAGGGAAGAGAGAAGAGAGAATAAGAGAGAGAGGGAGAGAAATAAATCTCTTGATCGCACTATCGATTAGGAATTCAAGGCTTGCCTTTAGTTCCTTTACATAGTAGCCTCTCCCTTGCCAAGTCTCTCTTATAACGGATTTAACGGAATTAGTTATCATAAGAAATTTATCTTATAAAGTTTCTTATGACTTATTCCGTTATGCCTAGTTTTATTATAACTAACTTTATAATAAAACTAATTCATCTCTCTTTTATTATGGAATAAATTTCATAAGAAATTTATAAACTTTCTTATTATGGAAAAATCAATTCATAATTGATTTTATAAAATTAAAATAAACCATTCCATGGATCATTTTAATTTCCATAAAAAGAATAAATTTCTATAAATTTATTTCTATAAATTTCTTTATACAAATTTATTTATCCATAATTTATAAAACAAATCGCGCTAGATTTATTTTATTAATTAAACCAATTAAATTGGTTTCTTCCCCTTCTTGTGGCCGGCCAACCCAAGGGGTTTGGCACCCTCTTTGGCCGGCCAAACCGAGCCGAACCGATCGCGAATTAAACTCATTTAATTCGCCCAATAAGCCTTCAAAAGACTTAGCCATTTTAAGTTTCTGTTGCGCCTCTGATTAACTCAGATTCGACTTATTTCTCTTGATTGGAAAATCCAATTTTCAACTCGTTTTAAATCCCTCGGATTACTCGTAGTGCGTGTGACTAAATAGGCTTTCGATTTATGTTGGCCATCTATAATCAACTAATTATAGAACGATCATGAGTGGCACCTAGTAGTACATCATGACCCCCAATTAATCGAAAGATCAACGGTTGACCTCAGAAGTAATTCTGAAACCCTTCAGCAGCTCTAATTAATCGTGCCCCATTCCCTTCACCAACTTATACCCATTTGGTTCTGGACATGGTCTGTTTGTGTCAGTCCCCACTAGACTGACTACGTCACACCTAGCCCAAGTAGTGTCTTTCTCGTCCTTTGGATTTCTAATTACTCTCATGTATTTAAGAGACTCGCACTCTAAACATGATATACTCTGGCCAGAGGTTTTGAGTAACAATCCGACGATAGGCCTGGGTATACATCTCCTCGCAAGGAGTGGTGAATCCTTTGTAGGCTGTTCAAACATCCTCGGGCACTTCAGCTTATACCCAATCGTCTTGGGTCCACACCTCCTTGGAGATGCTTGCTTAAGATGTTAAAGTATAAGTCTCCATGACCAAGATGACTTGAACACCGCAAGTCAAAGGAACATCGCACTTAAGCTGCAGTAATAACTTCATTGACATATCTTTATAGATTACCATATGAAGTTTTACAGCTAGTCACTCCAATGAACTAGTTCCCTTAACTAGCATCCATGTTTATCTCCGGACATCCCAATGTCACCAGCCAGTGAGAATCAGCTGATTAGAGAATAACCCATGCTAGTCTCAACAGAATTGATAGTGTCCGTTTTTATCAATTCATCGACTAGAGATAATTTCAATACTTCACAATTGCACATGTAGAGATAATCACTAGTTGTGATCCCATCACAAATTCTCTTATGCTGTGAATTGTATTGCGGACATTCAGTAGATGAGTTTAAGATCCCAATCAAATACACAAACTTATATACTCAAATAGTGAATTATCATTTATTAAAATAAATGTTTACAATCATAAGGTGATTGCCTTAGGACACTTCTCTCATATCACTAACAAACTCCCACTTGGCCTAATGCCAATCGCTACGGTATCCAATACCACAGGCTCTAACATGACCCTCAAACTTGTTCTGAGGCAAGGCCTTAGTTAAAGGATCCGCTAAATTCCTTTCAGTGGGAATTTTCTCAATTTGTATGTCATTCCTACTTATAATCTCTCTGATCAGATGATAGCGGCGAAGCACGTGTTTGGATCGCTGATGAGACCTTGGTTCGTTTGCTTGTGCAATAGCTCCATTGTTGTCGCAGTAAACCGGCACTGCTTTATCAATGGTTGGAACCACGCCAAGTTCGGAGACGAACTTCTTGATCCAGACTGCTTCCTTTGCTGCTTCCGAAGCTGCGATATATTCCGCTTCTGTGGTAGAATCCGCTACGGTATCTTGTTTGGAACTTTTCCAACTTACTCCGCCTCCATTCAAAGTAAATACGTATCCAGACTGCGATTTGGAGTCATCCTTATCTGTCTGGAAACTAACATCTGTATACCCACGTATTACCATATCTCCTTCTCCATATATTAGGAACACATCCTTAGTTCTTCTTAAGTACTTAAGGATTGTCTTGACTGCCGCCCAATGATCCATTCCTGGATCTGACTGGTATCTGCTTGTGACGCTCAAAGCATACGATACATCGGGTCTAGTACATAACATAGCATACATGATAGATCCTATCGCGGATGCATAAGGAATATTATTCATGCAAATCCTCTCGTCTTCTGTGCGCGGACACATAGACTTTGAAAGGTTGATCCCATGCCTGATGGGAAGATAACCTTTCTTGGATTCTGACATGCTAAACCTTTTTAGCACTCGGTCTATATATGTAGACTGCGAATGACCAAGCAACCGTTTTGATCTACCTCTATAGATTCTAATCCCAAGCATATAGGTTGCTACTCCCAGGTCTTTCATGGAGAAAGTTTTGGACAACCAAATTTTAACTGTTTATAAGACTGATATATCGTTTCCTATAAGTAATATGTCATCGACATATAATACTTGGAATACGACTGCACTCCCACTAACCTTCTTGTACACACAAGGTTCGTCAGGATTTTGTGAGAAATCAAACTCTTTGATTGTCTCATCAAAACAGATATTCCAGCTCCTAGATGCTTGCTTCAGTCCATATATGGATCGTCGAAGCTTGCATACTTTAGTTTTATCAACCGATGTGAAACCTTCAGGTTGTATCATGTATACATCCTCAAGCAGGTTTCCATTAAGGAAAGCTATTTTCACATCCATTTGCCATATCTCATAATCATAATGAGCTGCTATGGCTAGGAGCATCCGAATGGATTTAAGCATAGCTACTGGCGAATAGGTTTCGTCATAATCAATTCCTTATTTTTGATGATATCCTTTTGCCACTAATCTAGCTTTAATGGTAACAACATTACCTTCCATGTCGGTTTTCTTCTTGAAAACCCACTTGCATCCTATGGGCTTAATCCCTTCAGGTGGGTTAACCAAGTCCCATACTTGATTTTCGTACATGTAATCCATTTCCGACTTCATGGCTTCAAGCCATTTGTCCCTTTCTGAACTTTTCGGAACATCTTCATAACTGATAGGTTCGTCATCGCTTATGAGTAACACGTCGTTCGATTCACTTATGAGAAATCCGTATCTCTCTGGAATATTGCGTGTCCTATCAGACCTACGAAGAGGTGGTGTTGTTTTAGGTTCAACTGATAGCTCATCATTATGAGGTATTGGTTGTGGGTCTAGACTAGGTGTCTCTGTAATGTCTATTGGAGTTTCCTGAACTTCATCAAGTTCAATGCCACTCCCACTGTTTTCTTGTAAAAGAAATTCTCTTTCCAGAAATACAGCATGCCTTGAAACAAACACCTTTTGTTCCAAGGGATGATAGAATTGGTAACCCTTCGTTTCCTTCGGGTAACCAATAAATAGACATTTATCAGACTTAGCATCCAATTTGTCTGATACAGTCCGCTTCATATAAGCCGGATAACCCCATATCTTAAGGTGAGTTAAGTGGGGTTTCTTACTATTCTATATCTCATATGGAGTAGTAGAGACTACCTTGGTCGGGACTCTGTTTAGCAAGTAAACAGCTGTCTTTAGTGCATAGCCCCAAAAGGATTTTGGAAGAGTTGCATGATTCATCATTGACCTAACCATGTCCATCAAGGTTCGGTTGCGCCTCTCAGATACACCATTATGCTGTGGTATATACGGCGGAGTCCATTGGGACAATATCCCATTGTCCCTAAGATAATCTTGAAACTCTTGACTCAAGTATTCACCACCCCGATCAGATCGAAGTATCTTAATACTTTTGCCAAGCTGTTTCTCTACTTCATTTCTGAACTCTTTGAATTTCTCAAAGGCTTCAGATTTGTGTTTCATCAAGAACACATATCCGAATCGTGAGTGATCATCGATAAAGGTGATGAAGTAGCTATTGCCTCCTTATGCAAGAGTTGACATTGGTCCACATACATCAGTATGTATTAGACCAAGCAATTCTCCCACTGGATTACCTTTTCTGGAAAAGGGTAATTTGGTCATCTTGCCTTTTAAGCATGATTCGCATGTATCAAATGAACCGGGTTCAAATGATTCCAAAATTCCACATCGGTGTAATTCGGTCATGCGTTTCTTACTTACATGGCCAAGACGGCAATGCCAAGTGTAGGAGTCTATTCGATTATCTATTCGAACATGTTTGTTGCTAATTTCGATATTGAAAATGTCACTGGATAAATCTAACGTGTAGATAGCATTGCACAAAGTTCCATTCCCATAAAGAACGCTATTTAAAGTTATGTAACAACAATTGTTACTAAAAGTTAAATGATAACCCTTTTTATTCAAACATGAAATAGAAAAAATGTTCTTTATTAATGAAGGAACAAAATAACAATTATCCAATTCTAAGTCACGTCCAGTGGGGAGCTTTAGCAAATATGTTCCGATGGCAACAGCAGCAATCTTTGCTCCATTTCCAACTCGTAAATTCACTTCTCCTTTGACGTGTCTTATTCTATTCCTTAGCCCCTGTATGTCATTACATATATGTGAGCTACACCCAGTATCAAGTACCCAGGTATTTGAGGAAATAGAGTGACATTCAATAATGAAGATACCTGAGGAGGATGGGGCATCGAATGCCTTATTCTTCAAGGACTCAAGATAAACCTTGTAGTTTCTTCGCCAGTGACCCTCCTTGCCACAATGATGGCAAGTTCCTTTTGGTGTCTTTTCTGTCTTTTTGACCTTTTTCTTCTTCCCTTTATTCTGTTCTTTGGCCTTCCTCTTAGAACCTTTCTTCGAGGAACCAACTAACAGTACCCGCTTTTGATCCGGCTTTACAGAAGGCTCTACAGTCTTCAGCAGGTTGAGCAACTCAGGAATGGTAGTCTTCCAGTTTGTTCATCCGATAGTTCATCACAAATTGTGAATAACTTTGGGCAAACAATCAGAATTAAGTCAATACTTAGTTCATGATCCATTGCAAAACCGAGTGTGCTCAGTCGCTCAATGTACCCCAACATCTTTAACACAAACTGCGAGGCAGAAGTGCCTTCCTGCATCTTAGTGGTGAAGAGGAGTCTGGAGACTTCGAACCTTTCGGATCTCGCCTGCTCTTCAAACAACTCATGAAGATGGAAGATGATGGTATAAGCATCCATATGCTCATGCTGCTTTTGCAGCTCAGGTACCATAGAGGCTAGCATAATGCAACTCGCAAGTTCAGAATCGGTCACATGTTT
>JAGFNQ010008491.1:0-50087 GCA_024364735.1 Boesenbergia rotunda
TTGCTAAGTGTTTCATGTCAAAAGAAGAAGAGTCCACACTTTGGCACCGGAGGCTAGCACATGTGAACATGAAGAACATCCGGAAGTTGGCCAACAAGGGACTAGTTCGAGGCTTACCAAGCATCAAGTATGAAAAGATAAATTATGTGATGCGTGTCAAATGGGTAAGCAAACAAAATCTGCACATAAAGGTAAAAGCGCTGTAAGTACTTCCAATGCATTAGATCTACTTCACATGGATTTATTTGATTGTAGGACTATCATATCATTGAATGGAAGTAGATATTGCTTTGTTATCATTGATGATTTCACTAGATACACATGGACTTACTTTTTAAAACATAAGGACCAAACCTTAGATATTTTTATTTCTTTTTGTAGAAGAGTTGAAAATGAGAAATCATTAACAATTAAGACAATAAGGAGTGATCATGGAGGTGAATTTCAAAACCAAAGGTTTCTAGAATTTTGTCAAGATAAGGGTTATAGACATGAGTTCTCTACTCCTAGAACACCACAACAAAATGGTGTTGTAGAGAGGAAGAACCGTGCTCTTCAAGAGGTTGCACGAAGCATGCTTAATGAGTACTCACTCCCAAGTTACTTATGGGCTGAAGCTATAAATACAGCTTGCTATGTGCAAAACCGAGTTCTCGTCCATTGGTTTTTAGGAAAGACTCTCCATGAACTTTGGTTTGGGAAACCACCTACAGTTAAACATCTTAGGGTGTTTGGTTGTAAGGTGTTCATCCTAAACACCAAGGATCACCTTGGAACGTTCACGGCAAAGGCTGATGAAGGAATACTAGTCGGGTACTCCCTCGTTAGTAAAGCCTACCGAGTCTACAACAAGAAGACTAGATTAGTTGAGGAGTCTTCTGATGTGGTCTTTGAAGAAATTCCCAAATCACCTGACCAATCAGAAAATGTAGAAGGAGTTCAACTCGAACTTAAGAGACTAAGTTTGAATAAATCTCCAAGTGTTGTTGATGGTGATGAGTCTGATGACGGTGAGCCTAGACAACCCATTGATCAGCCGGATCCTGAGGCTGAACTTGTGTCTAGTGAACCCGTTCAAGAAGCACCACCAACACCAAGACAAACCAGATTAGCCTCTAGTCATCCCTAAGACCAAATCGTTGGAGACATCCATCAAGGGGTTAGGACTAGATCGTTCTTCCAGAATGAGGCTAGTGAAGTTGCTCTAATTTTCGAAATTGAACCTTGAAAAATTGATGAAGCATTAAATGATCCCGATTGGATTATCGCGATGCAAGATGAACTAGGTCAATTTGAGAGGAGTCAGGTTTGGGACCTAGTCCCTAGACCTAAGAAGACCACCATTATTGGAACCAAATGGGTCTTCAAAAACAAATTAAACCACAAGGGAGAAATCATTAGAAACAAGGCACGCTTGATAGCCAAGGGCTACAGTCAAGTTGAAGGCCTTGATTATGATGAGACTTATGCTCCTGTGGCACGATTAGAGTCCATCCGATTGATGCTTGCATTTGTAGCACACTGTGGCTTCAAATTATTTCAAATGGACGTCAAATCGGCCTTCTTAAATGGTTTGATTAAGGAAGAGGTCTATGTCGAACAACCTCCGGGGTTTGAGAGTACCGAATATCCAAACCACGTGTTCAAGCTCAAAAAGGCACTCTATGGCCTTAAACAAGCACCCCGGGCTTGGTATGAGCGGTTGTCGACATTCTTGATTGAAAAGGGCTTTGTTAGAGGTCATATAGACCCTACACTATTTCTACGAAGAGATGGTGATAATATATTTGTAGCTCAAGTATATGTCGATGACATAATTTGTGGCTCAAATAATAAGGGCTATTTAAATGAGTTCATTGGACACATGGAGAGTAAATTTGAGATGAGTCTAGTGGGAGAGTTGACTTTCTTCCTGGGACTAGAAATCAAGCAAACTCGCGATAGTATCCATGTGCACCCATCAAAGTATACACATGAAATGCTTCGAAAATTCAATATGAGTGATTCGAAAGAGGTAACCACTCCCATGGCCACAAACACTAGATTAGACAATGATAAGAGTGGTAAGCCTGTTGATCTAACTCAATATCGAAGCATGATAGGTAGTTTGCTATACCTCACAACTAGTCGACCAGATATACTATTTGCTGTAGGTATGTGCGCTAGGTATCAAGTGTGTGCCAAGGAATCTCACCTAATTGCTGTTAAGCGAATTTTGAGATATCTCAAGGGTACAATTGGTGTAGGTCTTTGGTATCCCCGTACCGAATCTTTTGATTTGATGGGCTATACGGATTCCGACTACGCTGGATGTAAGTTGGACCGGAAGAGCACTAGTGGGGGCTGCCAATTCTTAGGATCGTCCTTAGTAAGTTGGTCGAGTCGGAAGTAACATTGTGTTGCTCTTTCCACTACCGAGGCAGAATATATCGCCATGGGAGAGAGTATATCACAATTGTTGTGGATGATCCACACCTTAGACGATTATGGATTGAGTTACAAGGGTGTGCAAGTGTTATGTGATAACATTAGCACAATTAACTTAACCAAGAATCCGGTCCATCATTCTAGGACAAAACATATTGAGGTAAGACACCACTTCATTAGAGATCATGTAGCTAGGGGGAACATCATACTCTCACATGTGGAGTTAAAGTCAAACCTAGCTGACATTTTCACTAAACCACTTCCTGAGAGTGAATTTAGTTTCCTAAGACGGGAATTGGGAATGTGTCACGCTTCATGATGTTCAAATTGTGGTCAAAACCCTTCATGATGATTTCGAAATTTTTGGGAACAATTGGGTACCTTTGGGAACATCTCACACAAACTATAAGGTTTAACAAAACGTTTTTGCTTGCTAGATATGGGGTGAGATGTTAGGTTTAACTCAATTTCTCAAAATGTCATTGCATCCCTTGAGGAATTAAGTTAACGAGATAATAATCACGGTGGTGACCAAGTATGGGGAAAACCATTGGATAACATATGTGTATATGGCTCCATGATCATACTTGGACATTCCAATCAAGGCAACTTGATTGGAAACTTGGATTTGGAAACAAAATTTGGTTGAATTTGCTTGATTGATTGTTGAATGAGTTTGACTCCATTTGGATGGGTCAAAGTGTTTGTTGAACCTTTAAGAACTTTTGATTCTTATTCAGGGATCAATTTTAGTCATAAAATCATGTACAAGTTCGACAAAGTCCATCAAATCTTGTTTAGAAAATTCAGAAGTTCTGAAACTGAACTTTTCAGTTCTTATCAGGAACCCTGATCGGTCACCGGACCGATCAGGCATAGGGTTGATCGGTCCCTCGACCGATCTGACCCCTTCCTGTGGTGTTCAGTCCACAGACCGATCTGCGAGGCAAGCCGTGATCTCCCGGAATCTGACTAAGTGTACTGAGCTAGCCTGGATCGGTCTCCGGACCGATCTGGCACCCTGTGGGGATCGGTCCACAGACCGATCAGGGAGCTCAGAGGTTTCTCTCCGAACCCTACTGATCGAATCCTGATCGGTCACCCGACCGATCAGGAGCCCGTCTGATCGGTCATCCGACCGATCAGGACCATGCCAGTCCGATCAGGCTGTATCCTGATCGGTCTGGACGAAATCAGATCGAATGGTGATCCGTTCAAACACATTAAATTTTGGTTGGTGGACCGATCCACCAACCGATTAATTTCGCAAAACCCCTCTTCAGCGCCGAACCCTAGCGCCGATCCTCATCTGCGCGACTTGCTTGTGCGAGAAGACCCTCCCGGGTGCTCTTCTTCCTCGCGTGAGCGTGAGTCCTGTGCTCGTTCCTTTCTCGCAGAATCATTCTGCGACCATCTTTTGCGCCGAGAGCATGTTTTCTGCGCACGCTTTCTTCCTCTCAACTTCCAAAAACGACAACGATGGCACCAAAGTAAGTTTCTGCTTTGGTTTTTCCATTCATATCAGTCTATAATGCTTGTTTATGAAGCTAATCAGGTTGTTGTTCTTATTCTTGATGGTGTACCATGATCTTGTTGTGCTTACCGTGACCTTCCTTTCTCACCATATGTCTATGATCAAATCTATCTATCTTTTGATTGGGTATTATCTATGATGATCAACTCTTGTATGTGTGATTCAACCCATGTCCATCTTACCTCATGATCAATTCAAACCTCATTAGAAAATCTTCTAAGGGAAAGGAGGTAGCGGAGGGTAGTTCGAGGGGGAAGACTCCTTCTTCATCTACACCTCCTTCAAGGTCTCCACCTCCCCCACATACTCGATTTCAGAGTATCGGTCATGCTCTCAAATTCCAATGGCATAATTTTAAACTCATGCCGTGTCGAAGTATAGACCCAACTTTTATCTATGAACACTGTCCAATAATCCGACAACGAATTGAATTTTATAATCTTCAACCCATATTGCACTTTGAAGGACCGATCAACCTTGATTTGGTTTCTGAGTTCTATAGTAACATGGTGAGTGGAGAGGGCACGGGATGGAAAACCTGTGTTGCTGGTATCGATCTCGATTTCAATCGATCTATTTTCACTGACTTTCTCGGCTGTCGCCGGTCCGACAATGATTTCTTTCTCTATCCATTCCCTCCTAACCCTCTTCCAGTGCCCTTCGATGGAGTGACTCCCGATTCCATCTATGAGTACTTCCTAGGCCACCCCAGGCCAGGGGGTTCTGGTGAGTGCACCCGTGACTTTCCCACGTTTCCTGCTCTTCGTCTCTCCCCTGTTGACTATGTGTTGTTTAAAGTCATCACCAATTGTCTCCTTCCCACTACCTCGAAACATCTCGATGAGATTCGACCGTTCCACTGCTTGATGCTTTACGAGTTGCATCAGCAGCTAGATTTTGACCCAGTGGCTTCGGTTTACTTCTCTATCATCGTACACAGTATGCCTTCATCCTAGTCGGTCTATATGCCATTCGGCCACATCATCACTGCCTGGCTGGCGTCGGTTGGCATCGATGTTTCACAGGGCCGTATTGTGCCCATGATCCGACAGGACTGCCGTCTGGATCGTCGCATGCTTGCTCAGTCCGGCATTGTTCTCGGGCCTCAGGGGCTAAGGTGGAAGGCTCGCCAGCATGCAGGGGAGCCACCGAGAGCAGCCCGTGACCAGGGGGCGCCAGCTACTACTGCCGATTATGATGAGTGGGCTCCTGATCTACGCTGGCAAGTAGCGGAGATAGAGCGGAAGCTAGAGCACGAATTGCATATCTCTGAGCTCTGGCGACAGGAGGTCCGCTCCGAGTTCCAGTCTTTTGATCGCCGGGTTGATGTCCTGGCCTCTGATGTCTCTAAGATGGGTGCCTTCCAGGACAGATGGTATGAAGAATGGTATCATTATACGTTTCCTGATGGTGTGTCTCCCAGTGACCCTTCACCGAGGGATATCATATATATTGATGATTATGATGACGATGTTGTATGACGTTAGGGTTGTATGCCCTGTGACTTGATTGTTGTGACCTTGTGTCACACATATTTTGCTACTTGACTGACTATTTTATGCTTTGACTTATCTGTTTTTACCTGACATGCCTCTCTACTTTGAGTATATTTATTGTTGATGTCATGTTGATTATGTGCATTTTATCTGCATGATTGTTTGATTGTCATATTCATGTTCACATTGCCATGTCTATTTGATACTTATGAATATTACGGCATGGGTTTATATTTCATACTCATATGATGCATGTGACTGCTATGTCTTGCTAAAATTTTTCACATGTGTTCGTATGATCATTCCACAAACTATCATATTTTTGATGAGTTGGGATACCTCTAGGATTGAGGGGGAGTTTATTTTAATCTTAACAGTCCCTCTTGCCCCTTTTCGGTGTTCGACAAAGGGGGAGAGTGTGGATTGGTTAAGTTTAGAATGACCATGTTGTAGGGGGAGGATCTGGATTCCCCTATGATTCTAAAGTTGGAATATTGATTGAAATCCCTAAACTTAAAATCAGATTGTCAAACAACAAAAAGGGGGAGATTGTTGATGCAGTCTGGCCCTGATTGTTGTTTCGGTGTTGACATCGATTTTAGTTTAGGTTGATTATGATGATTATGATGAAGTCCTGGTCGGGGATCAGGCAAGGGATGGAAAATCCTAGTCTGGAGGGCTAGGTGTTGAAAAGTCATGACCTGGAGGGTTAGGTGTGGAAAATCCTAGCTTGGAGGGCTAGGTGTTGGAAAAGTCCTAATTCGGAAAGGTTAGGTGAAAAGTCCTAGCTTGGAGGGTTAGGTGAAAAGTCCTAACTTGGAGGGTTAGGTGCAAATTCCCATCCTGGAGAATTAGGTGAAAAAGTCCTGGCTTGGAGGGTCAGGTGCCTAGCTTGGAGGGCTAGGTTGGATGATGTTCTAACTCGGAAGGGTTGGGTGAAAAGTCCTAGCTTGGAGGGCTAGGTGAAAAGTCCTAACTTGGAGGGTTAGGTGCAAATTCCCAACTTGGAGAGTTAGATGGAAAATCCTTAGCTTGGAGGGCTAAGGTGGATGGAAACTTAGCTTGGAGGTTTGAGTTTGAGTCCCTGGATCGGTCTGGTGATCGATCAGGGATTTTGGCACGCTGCTCCTTCGTGGATCGGTCGGGTGACCGATCCAGCGATGATTGATCGGTCGGGAGACCGATCAGGGAGCACACAGTGAGGTTGGGAACCTACTGTGCTGCTCCTCATCGATCTGGTGACCAATCAGGGAGTATGCATTTCACCCATTGACTGGCTCCTGATCGGTCTGGTGACCGATCAGGGACCGAGTAGTGAGGTTGAGTTCCCCTGCTGAACTGCTCCTGATCGGTCTGATGACCGATCAGGTTCACTGTGCAGATCGTTCCGGAGAACGATCAAGCGTCGCAGGTTCCTCTCTATGATCGATCAGGACGGAGCCTGATCGGTCTGGTCAGGATCTGATCGGTCTGGTGACCGATCAGGAGGCTGCCTGATCGGTCCGGTGACCGATCAGAAGGCTTAGCCTGCGAAACTCAAAAATCGCCCAATATAAGGGTGGATCGGTCCGGTGAACGATCCAAGACCTGGGATCGGTCTGGTGATCGGTCCAGGAGAATCTCAAAGAAATCGCGATTTCTAATTAAGCGTTGGGGATCGATCAGGACGTAGCCTGATCGGTCTGGAACCAGTCTGATCGGTCTGGTGACCGATCAGGAGGCTCTCTGATCGGTCCGGTGACCGATTACTTTAATTCAATTTGCATTGTCAGACGCTCTGATCGCGTCTGAACTTAACCGATTCGCTGCCACTTTCCTCTGATATTTGATATGCTGTTTGATTTGCTGCTCTAATACTCTGAGTAAGTTTCAGGTGACAGGGGAGGATTCAAACACTCAAGGAGAAGTCAAAGAGAGCTTTCCTTGGAGCAGGTTTGTCCATTTTCCCATCTCAGGTTGCAACGGCGAGCTGCAGACTGGAGCGGAGACTGGAGCTTGACTGAGGGAAGCTCAGTGAGTCCAGAGATAGCTCAGTAGAGGCTGGCGTTGGCAGATGAGTAGCTGGGAGCTACAGAGATGTTGTCACCTTGTGAAGAATCAAAAGGGCGGTGTATAGCTTCGTGGAAGCAGGTCTTGCGAAAGAAGTGTTCTTGCCGTGCCTTGAGTTCTCCACAACTTGCTGCTGTGTTCTTGCGATCTTCATCACTTTTTGAGCAAGCAATTGAGAAGCAACCATCTTTTACTTGAGCCTTGAAGGAGGGAACAAGAAGCTTGGAGTCCGACATTGGGAAGACACGGGGAAGGGTTCTTGCGTGAGATCGCCACTGGGTGGAGCTCAAAGAAGCTTGCTGTGTTCTTGTCCTTGTCAAGGGTTTGAGTAAGATCTTTCTTGTAGTTTCATTGAGCTTAAACACTTATATTTGATTGAAACGCTATGGAGAGGTTTCTCCACCGAGAAGGAGGTTGCTGATTTATCCGGTGATCACCGGGGCTTGATCTGCCGACGATCAAGGGATCGCCCACCTTAAGGGCACGCCAAGGAGTTGGGGCAAGTTATCCCCGAACCTTGTAAACCCTCCTGTTAGCGATCTTGGTAGCTGTCGACTGTTAGTTTTCATCTCTGTTTTTGTTTACTGCATTGCTCTGCTATTTTCTTGCTTCTTCCGCTGTTCTGCTGATAGTTTGAGTGCAGAAATATTGCTAAGCTCTTCAAAGGAAAGTGTTGGCTATATTCACCCCCCCCCTCTCTAGCCATCTCGTTCCCAACACCGAAGACCTAACAGAGGGTTGGGCACGAAGACCTGGTTGAGGACTGGGCACCGAAGACCTGATCCGGAAGATCGGGTAGGATACTTAGCCAAGCGAGGACTACGGGCAGAAGTAGAGACGGGTTGAGGTACGGGCATCTCGAGATCCGGGAGTCTCGAAGGTCGAGCAAAAGTCTATCTGAAGGATTCGGTTGGCAAAAGGAAACTTCTCCAGAGTGGAGTAGGTGAGGACACATTGCCCGGAAGAGGGAACAGTAGGCGTCGGTTCGACCAAGGATTTCATTTGAAGTCCAAAGTCAGAACCAGACAGATCTAGTTATCATTCATGCATACATTTATGTTATTATATTGTGTTCTTGGACTAACCTTGGTTGCAGGCTAAAGAGACCAGCTACTGAAATCAGTGGAGCCTGAGAGGGCTTAGGCGCCCGAGAACCCAGGCGCCTGAGAGGACTCAGGTAATCCAAAGGGGTTTTCTCAGCAGGTGGCAAAGCTGAGTTGAGAGTCATGCCACTTCAGCTCCCTGGCACCTCAATGCTCCCAGGCGCCCGAGTGATCCCAAGCGCCCAAGAACAGGATAAAAGTCGGTCGAGTCTGTGGATAAGGACGCAGTTGATCCAGGTGACGTGTAGGGCACCCCTATAGCTATCAAGCGCCTGAGATCCAGTATAAAAGGGTTTTCAACCCCTTTGCTTTGAATACCAACTCAAGCACTCGAAAACACTACAACAAGCTTCCGTGCTTCAGTTTTCTGTGCTATCAACGTTCAAGATTGACGGCACGCCGCTCCAACAAGTCCTGCTCTTCTTCTTAAGTGTTGTTGATATAAATTTTTCAATTCAATTCAATTTTGTACTTAAATCATTATACTTGTATATCATTTTATAACTTATAGTATTTTCCAATGAAATGTTGGATCGAGAGAACCGATAGAGGGGGGTGAATATCGGAAATCGTTTGGATTTAGGGAAAGAGGAATTGCACAGCGGAAGATAAAAACAAACACGCGAACACAGTAATTTTTACTTGGTTCGGAGCCTAGGTCGACTCCTACTACAAGGCCCACGGTCGTTGACCGTTTACTTTGGGCAATTCTATATGAGGCGCAATAATAGTTTACAAAGATTGATTTACAAATATAGCACAGTAAACTTAACAATTAAAAAGAAAAACTCTTCTTTTACCGACGTCCGATGTAAGTTGTCTTTTTCGGAGCAGCGGGACATCGTCGACTCGAGTTGGGAGGTTTCCGGAGCGAGGCGCGAGAGTAGAAGAGCGTAGAAGCGTTGATTGAAAGTGTTGCTTGAAGCCGGGGGTTGAGGGCCCTTTATATAGGGCCTGGGGGCACCCGGGACGTCGGGGGCGCCCCCCCACGTGGCGGTCGATCCGTCTCCAGCGCGGTCAACATCTAATCCCTTCAAAATCGGGATCAGGTTTGACCGGGGCGCCCGGAGCGCTCAGGGCACCCGCATTGATCGGGTCAAGCCTTCATCCTTTTGGCTTCGCGAGGGTGTGCTTCGGCAGCTGGCACTGGGGGCGCCCGCGACAGGCGGGGCGCCCAGAGCATCCGGGGCGCCCCGACATATAACTGTCGAGGCGTGTTTTCACTCCTGCTGACTTGGGTTGACCTTGGGGGCGCCCGGAACATCCGAGGCGCCCTGCTCAGCTTCTGCCTCACTCCTTTGAGGCTCTCTGAGCTACAGATACTCAGTCCTTCGATCCTGCATCCAGGGTTAGTCCAAAAAGCAGTATTATATTATTTTATACAGCCTTAGCTGTCTTGGTTCTGACTTTGGGTTTCCAAAATGGAACCCTAGGTCGAACCGACGCCTACTGTTCCCTCGACGGGGAACGCGTCCTCACCTACTCCTCTCGGGAGATTGTACCTGATACCAACCGCTCCTCTGGTTGGACTTTTGCCTGGCGGTCCTTTGCCAGGTCTTGGATATCGAGCTGTCCTTCGCCCGGTGCCTAGCATTCCTTCACTAGGGCTTCAGTCCCAAACTGTCCTTCGTCTGGCACCTAGCAGTCCTTCGCTAGGGCTTTTCACCCTGGCATTCCTTCGCCAGTGCCTAGCAGTCCTTCGCTAGGGCTTTGTAACATGGCATTCCTTCGCCAGTGCCTAGCAGTCCTTCGCTAGGGCTTTTTACCCTGGTATTCCTTCGCCAGTGCCTAGCAGTCCTTCGCTAGGGCTTTTTACTCTGCACACTCAAGTGACATGTTAGATATCAAGTAAGACTTAACTTTTGAACCCTGTTGCCATTATCAAAACACAGGTTTGACTGTGGTGCTTTCTGCACCAACAATCTCCCCCTTTTTGATTTATGGCAACCCTAGTTCAAAAAGTTAAGTTTAATTAAAAGCATAAAAATTTGTTCCCTCCCCCTGGATTTTTCAAAACTTCGTGGGGTTCTAAGTTTTTAAAAAACTTTACTTAGAATGATTTTGCACTTTGAGAACTTAAGTTTAAAAGTACATAGAGGAGTTTTTAAAAGCATGAGTTTAGAGTACTTACAAAAAATTTGAAGCCTTAAGTTTAAAATACTCAAAAGTTTTGAAAACTTTAAGTTAAGTACTTAGTAGGATTTAAAAAACCTAAGCACTTAGTAATCTTTGAAACAATTTAAGTACTTAGTAGATTTTGAAACAATTTAAGTACTTAGTAAATTTTGAAACAATTTAAGTACTTAGTAAATTTTGAAACAATTTAAGTACTTAGTAAATTTTGAAACAATTTAAGTACTTAGTAAATTTTGATACAATTTAAGTACTTTGTAAATTTTGAAACAATTTAAGTTTAAAGTACTTATGAAGACTTAGTACTTTTTAATAACTTCGAGACGTTTTGAAAAACTTAAGTACTTAATAGGGTTTTTTAAAACACTTTAAAAACTTAAGTACTTCTAAAAAGGTTTTGAAAAGCTTTGAAAAGTAGCTAACTTTTTGAAAAAAGATTTTGAGATTTGGAAAAAGAATTTGAACTCTCTCCTTTCCTATCTCTCCCCCTTTGCCATATATCAAAAACAGATAGATCTAGCAGAAATTAAATTGCATAAAAGAAATAACTTTCATAAAGGAAAATATTCGTATGATTTTGCTGTACTGAACCAAGACTTAGACCAAATCAGTTGATTTTCTCTTGTAGGGACCTGTCTAATCCTTTTAGCTACTTACTAACTGTTATAAGCAGTAGTTTTCGCTAGGGTTAGTCAAGTTGAGTGTTTCTGTTCAAGTTAGATTTTATAAACTTGACACTTAACTTGATTGCTGTGTAAGTTGTATTTAGTGCCCCAATTACTGCAGATGCACTGACTTAAAGCATCTTGAATTAAGGCAAAGACCTAAGCATCTCAACCCTTTCTAGGTTATCAATCAAAAGTACCCTAATGTGCTTGTGAGATGCTGGCTTCTAAATCTATAGGTGCATGCAGTTCTAGGGTTAGGGCCTAGGCTAAGTCTATTTGCGAAAAAGCCCTAGTTTTGAAAGGGGGTAGTTTTGAAATAAAACTAAGTCCGAAAAGATTTTTAAAACTGATTTTAAAAACAACAATTTTTCAAAATTCTTTTAAAAATTGATTTTTAAATTAAGAAAAGCAGTAAGAAAATCAAAAGTAGAGTTAATCTATTCTACAGAGCACAATCCTAACTGCCTTCTTAGTGAGCTGAACTCAGACTCAGGTAAGGGTTTTGTGAATATATCAGCTAAGTTGGATTTTGAGTCTATGTGTTTAAGTACTATCTCACCCCTGGCTACATGGTCTCTTACGAAGTGATGTTTAACTTCTATGTGTTTTGTTCTAGAGTGTTGGATTGGATTCTTAGTTAGATTAATTGAACTTATATTGTCAATAAATACTTGAGTTTGGGTGTAGTTGAGCTGGAAGTCCTTAAGAGTGTGCATCATCCATAAAAGTTGTGCTACACACTCTCCTAAGGCTACATACTCAGCTTCAGTTGTGGATAGAGCTACACAGTATTGTTTTCTACTGCACCAACTTACTAGACTATTTCCTAATAGTTGGCAGCTTCCACTTGTGCTCTTTCTATCTAATTTACAACCAGCATAGTCAGAATCCGTGTATCCTGACAGATTGAAGGTTGAGGTTCTAGGATACCAAATCCCTACATTTAGGGTGCCCTTTACATATCTTAGTAATCTTTTTAGGGTTGCTAAGTGCGTTTCCTTAGCGCAGGTTTGGTATCTAGCACACATCCCTATAGCAAAAAGAATGTCAGGTCTGTTGGCTGTAAGGTAGAGTAGACTACCTATCATACTTCTATATAGTTTGAGGTCTACTGGCTTACCATCAGGGTCAGTATCTATTTTTACATTAGTAGCCATGGGGGTACTTATGCTTTTAGAGTTATCCATATTTAATTTCTTTATTAACTCTTTATCATATTTGGATTGATGGACGTAGTTTTCATCTCTAGTTTGTTTGATTTGTAGTCCTAGGAAAAAGGTAAGCTCCCCAACTAAACTCATTTCAAATTCATTTTCCATTATTTTGACAAACTCTTTTAGGAAGTTTGTGTTGGTGGATCCAAAGATTATGTCATCTACGTAAATTTGGGCAATAAATATATCTTTTCCTAGGGTTTTAATAAATAATGTTGAGTCAATTTGTCCTTGTTTAAATTCTTTAGAAGTTAAGTAAGTTGATAAACGTTCATACCAAGCCCTAGGTGCTTGTTTTAACCCATATAGTGCTTTAGTTAATTTGTAAACGTTATTAGGTTTGTCTAAGTCCTCAAACCCAGGGGGTTGTCCTACATAAACTTCTTCTTTAATGAATCCATTTAGGAAAGCAGACTTTACATCCATTTGGTATAGCTTAAATCCTTTATGGGATGCAAAGGCTAACAACATTCTAATGGACTCAAGTCTAGCTACTGGGGCATATGTTTCATCGTAATCTAACCCGTCTACTTGGCTGAATCCCTTAGCTACTAAGCGGGCTTTATTTCTAACTATTTCTCCTTGATCATTTAGCTTATTCCTAAAGACCCACTTAGTGTCAATGATGGATTTGCCTTCAGGTTTAGGCACTAGTTCCCAGACTTGGTTCCTCTCAAATTGGGTTAATTCTTCTTGCATAGCTATGATCCAATCAGGGTCAGGTAGGGCTTCATCTATAGTTTTGGGTTCTATTTTTGATATCATAGCTATTTGACTAAGGTTTCTATAGGAGGATCTAGTCCTGACTCCTAGAGTTGGATCACCCACAATTTGATCGGTTGGGTGACTAAGTCTGGGTTTCTTGGTTCTCCTAGAACTTGGTTCAGCCTCAGGTCCAGCTGGTCGGTTTGGTTCACTATTTGATTCGACTCTTTGGGCTGGTTCATTTGTTGGTTCGATAATTGGTTCAATAATTAGTTCGTTTAAGGATTCAATTAAGGGTTCACTAGTTTGTTCATTATTTTCTTGATCAGAATTTGATGAAGTTAGGTCTGGATTATCAGATGTTGAGTTGACTTCTTTATCAAATATTAAGTTAGTTGTTTCTTCAATTTTCTTAGTTTGTTTGTTGTAAACTCTATAGGCTCTACTTGTGGTTGAGTATCCTAGGAAGATACCTAGGGTTGATTTGGACTGAAATTTCCCTAAGTGGTCTTTAGTGTTTAAGATTTGGACTTTGCATCCAAAGACCTTTAGGTGGTGTAGATTTGGGAGCCTATGGTAGTACAGTTCATAGGGTGTTTTGTTGTGTCGCTTGTTAATCAGAACCCTATTTTGGATGTAACAAGCCGTACTAATTGCTTCTGCCCAAAATTGGTTTGCTAAGTTAAATTCGTTGAGCATAGCCCTAGCGGCTTCCTGTAATGTTCTGTTTCTTCTTTCGACTATCCCATTTTGTTGGGGGGTTCTAGGACATGAAAATTCATGTAAATACCCATTGACCTTACAAAATTCCTCAAATCGTTGATTTTCAAATTCTCCCCCGTGGTCACTCCTAAGTCTTTTAATTTTAGTATTGTTTTGATTTTCAATTAATTTACAGAAATCATTAAATAGATTTAGGGTTTTATCTTTGGTTTTTAGAAACCTAACCCAGGTGAACCTAGAATAATCATCAACTATTACTAAGCAGTATCGGTTCCCGCTTAGTGACTTGGCTCCATGTGAATCAAATAGGTCAAGGTGCAGGAGCTCAAGTGTGGTTTGAGTTAGGTCAGATTGGATTAGTTTGTGATTAGATTTGGTTTGTTTACCTTGATTGCTTGATTCACATATTAGGTTTTCGTTGTTTTTAATTTTGGGGATTCCTTTGATTAGGCCAAGTTGGGTGACTTTTGAGATAGTCCTCAAATTAGTGTGACCTAGTCTCCTATGCCAGAGGTTCGATTGTTCTAGCTGAGTTAACATACATTTGGGTACTGAGGGAAGATTTATAGTGTATACATTATTTTTCCTAGTGCCCTTAAGTATGATTTCTGAGTCTTGTACATTTCTAATCAGGCAGTTAGAATTGTTGAAGGTGACTATATAACCAGAATCACATAACTGACTTATGCTAAGCAAGTTAAACTTAAAGTTTTCAACCAAGAGAACTTTCTTAATAATAAAGTTAGATTTAAGCTCAATATTACCTGACCCAATTACCTTGAGTGTAGCATTGTTACCAAATGCCACTGAGCCTAGGTTCTTGAACTTGAGTTTGGTGAACTTCAATTTATCTCCAGTCATGTGTCTGGAGCAACCGCTATCCAACATCCATTGGTCCAAATCTTTATGTTCCTACACATAGAGTTTTATTGATTTGGATCCAATTAGAGTCAGGAGTAGCTTAAATTGAGTTTCACTGCCTAGTCTGTCTCACCCAAATCTAGGGTTTTCAATCACGTTAGCCTTATAGGTTTTGTGAGACAGGTTTTGATAAATAAAATTACTTTGAGAAATTATTATTTGTTTTGAAAACATTAAATTAATTTTTGAAAACAGTTAAGTTTATTTTGAAAGGATGTTTGAATCTATGTTTAACTGAAAATTGTGTTAGATTTGAATTTGACAAAAAGTAATTTGAATTTGAAATTCAAAAATTGGCTTCCAGGTCTTGGCGAGGCACTAGGCCTTCTTTGGCCGTAGCCTTATTGGATCATCAACCCTTTCCTTGACAAAGCCGTTTAATGAAATTTCATTTTCAAAATTAATCTTTGAAAAAGTTCTGGTCTAACCAGTTTGAGTTTTGGATCGGTAGCTTCGGCTAGTTTCACCAATCTAAAGAGACCAAGTGAACTTGATCTTATTAGAATTGGTTTCCCTAACGTACTATCATCTCACCTCCACCCAATACTATGTTTTCAAATTTCAGTTAAGTTTGTTTAGTCCTTATACTAACCTAAGTTTAAGCATGGTAAATTGCAGAAATTTAAATAAACAATCAAACACGCAATTTGCAACCAGGATTAAATTTTATCTAACAATAAATATAGTTTTCAGTTTGGCTCCCCCTGGACTATAGCCACGATAATGATTAGGCAAGATGTGAATCTTGTCCTTGGGGATCCAATACTGATTTGATCCAGTTTGTTGGTTCAGGCATAGTTTTGGTACCCATGCCTGAATTTTACCTCTGGACTGATTCAGTACAGCAAAGTAAGATCTTTGTCGGGATTTGGTTCTATAACCAAGTCCGGATCGATTTAGAACGGACTTCTGTTTTCCAAGAATCATGTCAAGACCCGTGGAACCAGAAGTGAATCGTTCTAAGGTAGCTCTAAGATCCTTAACCTGAGTTTTCAGGGAGGAGTTCTCTTTCTCAAGTTTTTCAACTTGAGTAGGAGTTCCTTCTTGAACTTTCTCGGTTAAGGATTTAGAGTTAGCTTCCTCTTTCAGGAGTTTTACTTCTTGTCGGAGGGATTCGACTCGGAGTTTGGCTTTTGCCAAATCTCGAGAAAGATAAGAAATAAGATCATTTAATTGACATCTATTGAAACCACTTACCTTGATTTTGCCGTCTTCTGAAAAGGTTAGTCTGCCGTCGTCTTGTTCAGATTCTGACTCGGTCCCGACTTCTTCTGAGGCGGTCAGGGCTAGTAGGTTTGACTGGGGTGCTTCTTCTTCTTCTTCTGAGGAAGATTCGTCCCAGGTTGCTTGGAGTACTTTCTTTCTTCTTGTCTTTTTGGTCTCCTTCAGGTTTGGACACTCCGTCTTGTAGTGGCCCTTCTTCTTGCACTCGTAGCAGGTTACGTTGGGCTTATTTTTGTCATTTGTGGGTTCAGCTGGTTCGTCCTTTCTTCGGTTGGCCTTCCTTCTGTTGGTTTGGTTCTTTAACTCTTTATAGTAGCTTCGGGCCAATCGGACCAGCTTCTGTCGATCTCCTTCTTCGTCTTCTGAGTCTGAGTCTGAGTTAGACTCGTGTTCAGGTTGTGGCTTTTTCTTTGTTATCCTTCCAGCTTTTCCTGCAACAAAGGCAATACCTTTCTCGGCCATATTGCAGTTAGTCTGTTCATGAAGTTCTAACTCGGAAAACAATTCATCTAATTTAATTTTAGAGAGATCGCTTGAAACCTTGTATGCATCTACCATAGATGCCCACAAGGTATTTCTAGGGAAAGCATTTAGGGCATACCTTATTAGGACACGGTTTTTGACCTTGTTGTAAGTACCCCTGGTTGATTTTGATGTGATCAACCGATTTAAGTTAGGTCCTGGTATGTTTAATCCCTCTGCTAAGTGTGCAGGAGCTTAGGTACGGAGGAAGTCGAGCGTAAGACGTAGCGAACGAGAAGGATTATGCGGGGAAGTGAGCCGACGGGCTCGGTACAATCCGAGGGACGCGGAAGAGTACGCTGGTTGAGCGAGAAGGACGTGCGCGGTGTCCGAGGGACGAGAAGCCGGGAGGAAGGACGCTCGAGGGGCGAAAGGCCGGAGTCGGGTTCGGGTGAGCCTAACTCCGGTTGGCCGAAAATCACCCAGAAGATGAACCAAAAGACGGGTCAGTTTGACCAAGTCAAACAAGGCACCTGAAACAAAAAGAATTCTATTTGTTGCTGTGAAGATTCGAACCAGCAACCTCGCCTACATATATCACCAATCTTACCGACTGGGATAAAGAAGAGATATGATTAAAGTTGTTGCGAGCAAATGATAATGTTATTTATCTGTTGCGAGCAGAAGACAAAGTTATCTCTTAAAGGATAACTTTATCCTTTAATCAGATCCAATGGATGCAGTTTAATCCCATCCAAGATCAGCCATCCAGATTACATCCATGGATCAACGGCCAAGAGAAAATCCTCAACAATCAACAATCCAGATTTATTCTCTTAGGCTATAAATAGGCTTAGAGTTTCAACCTTTTAATTCATTCAATTAATTCAATTTTTTCATTCTTGTAAAATCTCTAGCGTGCTATTTTTGTAAGGCTTCTCCGCCACAAGGAGATTTTTATTGAGCGTCCACTGCCTTGGAAGCAACGTTCTCAGTTGCGACCAAGTTCTTTTTTAAAGACGGGTGCCTCCACTTTCATAATTTTTTCCCCGTCAATTCACCCCCCCTCTAGCCGGTCCAACTCGATCCAACACTTGTGACCTATAGTGTGAAGATCGTTCATCAATTCTTGGATTCGTGCGTGGAGTTGGGCTGCTGTTTCATTGTCGGCCATCCTGATGGTGTACAGTTTGTTTAGGAGCAGATCTCTCTTACTGATCCGAGTGTCTGATGTTCCTTCATGCAGCTCGATCAATTTTACCCATAGCTCCTTGGCACTGTTGAAGGGGCCCACCCGGTTCAGCTCCTCTTTTGTTAAACCGCATTGTAGGGTCTGAGTTGCCTTTGCATCGGCTTCTATTTTGCGCTTCAGAGCGGAGTCCCATTCTGAGTAGCTTTGAGGTGTTCCTTCAGCGTTCTTGGGAATCTCCAGTCCGGACTGGATGATGATCCACATGTCCACCTGAGTTTTCAGATGGACCTCCATTCAACTTTTCCAGTAAGAAAAGTCTTCTCCACTGAACAGTGGAGGTCTAGCGGTGCTGAATCCTTCTTGCATGGCCATTTAATCTGAAAAAGATAACTAACAAAAAAAATTCCCAAGACTTGGTCTTGGATTAGTAGTGCGGGATAAGATGAATAAAATGTCGAGGGGTGTTGCACCAACCTCGATTAACGGAAAAAAAAATTCAAATTTAAAAAAAATTCGAACGAGAAAAAGAAAATAAAGAAAATCTGAAAAAAAAATTTCAAACTGGTGATTGCACCAAATTTGAACTTCCCTGGTCTAATACCACTTGTTGGATCGAGAGAACCGATAGAGGGGGGGTGAATATCGGAAATCGTTCGGATTTAGGGAAAGAGAAATTGCACAGCGGAAGATAAAAACAAACACGCGAACACAGTAATTTTTACTTGGTTCGGAGCCTTGGTCGACTCCTACTCCAAGGCCCACGGTCGTTGACCGTTTACTTTGGGCAATTCTATATGAGGCGCAATAATAGTTTACAAAGATTGATTTACAAATATAGCACAGTAAACTTAACAATTAAAAAGAAAAACTCTTCTTTTACCGACGTCCGATGTAGGTTGCCTTTTTCGGAGCAGCGGGACGTCGTCGGCTCGAGTTGGGAGGTTTCCGGAGCGAGGCGCGAGAGTAGAAGAGCGTAGAAGCATTGATTGAAAGTGTTGCTTGAAGCCTGGGGTCGATGGCCCTTTATATAGGGCCTGGGGGCGCCCGGGACGTCGGGGGCACCCCCCCACGTGACGGTCGATCCGTCTCCAGCGCGGTCAACATCCGATCCCTTCAAAATCGGGATCAGGTTTGACCGGGGCGCCCGGAGCGCTCGGGGCGCCCGCATTGATCGGGTCAAGCCTTCATCCTTTTGGCTTCGCGAGGGTGTGCTTCGGTAGTTGGCACTGGGGGCGCCCGTGACAGGTGGGGCGCCCGGAGCATCCGGGGCGCCCGGAGCATCCGGGGCGCCCCGACATATAACTGTCGAGGCGTGTTTTCACTCCTGCTGACTTGGGTTGATCTTGGGGGCGCCCGGAACATCCGGGGTGCCCTGCTCAGCTTCTGCCTCACTCCTTTGAGGCTCTCTGAGCTGCAGATACTCAGTCCTTCGATCCTGCATCTAGGGTTAGTCCAAAAAGTAGTATTATATTATTTTATATAGCCTTAGCTGTCTTGGTCGAACCCTAGGTCGAACCGACGCCTACTGTTCCCTCGACGGGGAACGCGTCCTCACCTACTCCTCTCGGGAGATTGTACCTGATGCCAACCGCTCCTCTGGTTAGACTTTTTCCTGGCGGTCCTTTGCCAGGTCTTGGATACCGAGCTATCCTTCGCCCGGTGCCTAGCATTCCTTCGCTAGGGCTTCAGTCCCAAGCTGTCCTTCGCCTGGCGCCTAGCAGTCCTTCGCTAGGGCTTTTCACCCTGGCATTCCTTCGCCAGTGCCTAGCAGTCATTCGTTAGGGCATTGTACCGTGGCATTCCTTCGCCAGTGCCTAGCAGTCCTTCGCTAGGGCTTTTTACCCTGGCATTCCTTCGCCAGTGCCTAGCAGTCCTTCGCTAGGGCTTTTTACTCTGCACACTCAAGTGACATGTTAGATATCAAGTAAGACTTAACTTTTGAACCCTGTTGCCATTATCAGAACACAGGTTTGACTGTGGTGCTTTCTGCACCAACACGAAAATGGTCAAGGACTATGGGCCTTTGAGTTAGAGTCGTCACAGACTTCGAACCAAGTAAAACAAACTGTGTTAGCAGTGTTATATCTTTTGAATCTCTTTATTTCCACTGTGCTTACTCTAGATTAATTTCTAAAAAATACGTTATTCATATTCACCCCCCTCCTATCGATCTCAATGATCCCACAAGTGATATCAGAGCGGGTGGCTCAATCTCGGTGAAACTACCAGTTGAGTATTTTTTCAAAATTTTCAATTTTTTTAGATTTTTTTATTTTTAATTGTACGCCTTTTTCAATTTGAATTCTTATTTTATCACCATAAGTCAGAATTGATATAACGATTATTTTTTTTAATTTGTCATAAATATTTTTTTTATTATTTTAATATTTTTTTAAAATTCGTGCAACCCCAAATTTGAGCAATTCTTTTTTCTTTTTCTCTCGCACTACTAATCCAAGACCAAGTCATGGTATATTCTTTATTTTTTTTATGTGTGAGATTTATCCTGAATGACCCATCAAGAATGGAACAGTACCCGTCCACCTTTATTCTCTGGAAAGAATTTCATATGCTGGAATGTTCTAATGGAATCCCACCTAAAGGCCTATCTAGATTTATGGATGATAATCCAAATGAGGTTAACATTACCTACGGAAGATGGAACATCAATTGCTTGCGATAAACTAGATGAACCACCACTAAGAAAGATCAAGATTGATGCCAAGGCAATAGTCATCCTACAATGCAGCCTGACCAAAGAAGAATTGAAGCGGGTTGGATCCTTCAACTGTGCCAATGAGATTTGGGAGAGGCTAATCGACCTACACGAAGAGACTTCCGACATTGAAGACTTAGAAGGTGTACTATTCGAATCATCGGACAAAGAAGAACAAGCTCAAGTAAGTTACCTTGCACTCTCAGTACAAGCACAAATAGTTGGGATAGAGTCTGAACCTGAATCCGAAGTTGAATTCAAACCAGAATCAAAACATGAGTCCAGATCCGAGATGGCAACAGTCAAGGGGAATATTCCCAACGGGGATTCAAAAGGTAAAATTGTAAATTTAAATTTCAAAAATCACATAATTAGTTTCAAATGTAGGGAGAGAGGGCACTACAAAAATAAGTGCCCTACTCATAAGATACGAATGACACCACTGACGACGACAAAGGAACCAGTTCTAGGAGCACGAATGGACAAGAGTCACATCTAATTCTTCAAGTGTTAGGAGTTTGGATATTACAAAGATGAATGCACAGATAGAAGAACCAATGACCCAGGACAACCAACCGAGATGGGTAAATTTATATTATATGAAAATCTAGTTTTTACAATAGATGCTAATATCTTAGCTAATCACTCCTGGTCAAATTTAAATATGGATGCATGCTCAAGTAACATAATTAAATCATGTAAATTAATTAATTCTAATTTCAAGAAATTAAGAAAATAAAATGAGATTTTGAAAATTAAACTAGAAAAATTAATTAATAATCTTGATAACTTAGAAAATCCAAAAATTTTCCCTTATTGTGATTTTACTTAAAGATTTTTTTTTAATTTTCATTCATAGGACTAGAAATGGTTAGATAAGAATCTAACTTATTTGAAACTTGTACAACCTAGTATTAGGGGGAGCGAGATGATAGTACGTTAGGGAAGCCTGTCTAAGGAGTCAAGTAGGGTAACGCGTACCCTATTTAGTCTTGTAAGCCCCGTGGAACTAGTCGAAGCTACCTCGCCACATCCTCGACTAGTTAGACCAAGGTTTCTCAAAGAGTAACTTGAAAATACAATTTCTTTAAAAGGCTTTGTCTAGGAAAGGGTCGTTGCTCCGAAGACCAAGTGTCTCGCCATGCCCTAGAAGCCGATTATTGAAATTTATTTTCAATTTACTAATTGTTAAACTTGAATCTAACTCAAGGTTCAATCAAATCATAGTTTTTAATTTAAATTCAACGATAAAATTTGATGCATCTCACAAAACAGATAAGGGTTCCCTATTTTGTCACTTAGAAATGGGCGAGATGCTTAAGAGATAAAAAGATTAGTCCAACTCAACTAACTACACACATCTAATTAATTTCACCTTTAAATTAATAAATCAAATTTAAAATTTTTACCTTATTTAAAATTCTAAAATGCTTAAACATTAATAACTAATTTAATTTCAAAATTCAATCTTTTTTAAAATTTAAACTTAACTTAATTTTTCAGAAATTAAACTTTAATAATTAATTTCAATTTTCAAAATTTAAGTTCAAAATTCAACTTTCTTAAAATCTAAACCTAACTTAAATTTTAATTTCAAAGTCTAAGTTAATTTTTCAAAATTCAAATTTAACTTTTTTAATTTCAAAATCTTCAAAATTCAAATTTAACTTTTCAAACTAAGATTTAATTTTTCAAATCACTATACTTAAACTTATTCATTAAATACTTTAGGTTTCTTTTGTAGTTATCTATATTTTTTACGTTTTTCAAAAGGAGAGAGAAAAAAGAAGAATTTATTTTCAAAAATCTATATTTTCAAGAACCACTTTGAAAATACAATATTCTCATTTTTCAATATAGTTTTTTTAAATCTTTAAATCTTAAGAACGTCTCTAAAAACTTTCAAAAAATTACTTGAGTATGGAAAAATCTCCAAGACACATAGGTAAGTTTTTCTTATGGTTAACAAGATTTTCTAGGATTGTGTAAGATTGAGAATGAATCCAAACCAAAACATTTAATATTTTTTAAAAATTAAATACATATTGAAAATACTTTATTTTGATTGGAAAATCTCTAAGACACATAGGAAATCTTCTTGTGGTCAACATAATTCCTAGGATTGTCTCAGATTTAGGAAAATTCAAATCAATAAAGTACTTAGATTTTTAAATTTTCTTTCTCAAGTACTTAGTGTAACACCTAAATTTTTCAGATTTTTTTTTCAAAATAAACAAAAAGAAATTAAAATTTTCTTTTAAAAGAGTCAAAGTAGGGACTCGAACCCATGACCTAAGGTAGGGCTAATTGCAAGCTTCCAATTGAGATAGTGATTATTTTGTTAGAATATGGAATCGATATTAGCTAAGTGATAGTAAACATCTTTTATGAGTGATGCTTCAACTTCCACTTAGTATATAAAGGAATAGAAGAAGAGAAAACCATGAGTTTTCTCATTCTTCTTCTTCCTTGCCGAAAACAAGAAGAGAACAAGGGTTTCTCCCCTTCTTTTCTTGCGCTCAAGATCCTGATCATGCGAAGGAAGTGGACGAGGAGTACCACGCTAGATCCTACGTCGGTATAGTGAGTTCTAAGCGTAAGGATGTAAGTAGATCTCTCACCTGCAATAAAAGTAGTTCCCTAATGAGTTTTAAACATGATTTTCAGGTCTTTTGTATGATGTGAGCCTAGTATAGCAAGACTAAGGTCTTGATTTTGTTGAGGCAATCTGTGGTCCGGAGTGACCAAGTGTTTTGATTTTTGGGCAAAGGGTTTAAGTTAGGTTTACCCTTGTGTTCTTATATGTGTATGTTGAGTGTGCAGGTTGTACAGGTACACATATTGACATGACTGGACGGCCTCGGTACGGTGAAGGGTGGCATGGAGACAAGTTGGAGGCTTGTGTGCACCCGAGGGACCTTGGAGAGCAGGGACGATGAGCTGAGGGGTGCGGACGTCGAGGCATGCGTGAAGAATGGCATGGAGGCAAGCTGGAGGCTTGCGTGCATCCGAGGGACGGGAGCCAAAAATGAAGAGGGCGCGAAAGCAATAGTCGAGGCTGCGGATGAGGAGTCGGTCGAGTCGTGAGGGTACGAGTGTTGTGTGATTGTACTCGGGAAATCCTAGGGTTTGAGTGCGGAGTGGAATGTACTCAGGAAGGGTAACCTTAGGTGGGTGAGTAGACCAGTCGACTGACCTGGGGGTAGTCGACTGATGAAACTCACAGAAGGGTCTCAGCCTTGGACCAGTCGACTGCCCTGGGGGCAGTCGACTGGTAGGTGACTGGTGAGTTGGCTGAGAATTCGAACGTTAGGGTGCAACGGTCGAATTTCAGTGGCACCAGTCGACTGCCCTAGGGGCAGTCGACTGGTAGCGAGGGTTTTAGCCCGAGTCCTATTTAAAGAGGACTTCGTGGTGGCTGAGATTCTTGACGAATCTTGTCTTGGTTAAAGGCAAGATAGTAGTGATTGTGCTCAGCTCTTCTCAAAGTGCTGTGGTGAGGTTTCTCCACCCACAAGGAGCGACTAGGGCTAGCCGGAGGTTATCCGGGGAGTGATCCACCGACAGATACTTGGATTAGTCACCCGTCCGGGGTGGATACCAAGTAAAATCTGGTTTGTTAGCGTTGTTTGTTTTCGTTATTATTGTCTCCGCTGTGCAACTAACAACGTAGGTATAAAAATAATCAAAGAATCGCTATTCACCCCCCTCTAGCGTACCGGAATCGATCCATCAGATTTGCCCAAACACGAGATTTTGGGATTTCGGCACGCAAGGTGTTCGATACCGATGTTCTGAGTAAGACCAAGGTCTTACTAAGCCCTAGAATGAGTTCTAGGACTAGGAAATGAGATAAGTAACAAGACCGAGGTCTTGTTGTGTCCTAAACAAGTTTTAGGAACATTACCTTTTTAAGTGCTAAGTTATGCATTTTAAATACAAGCATGAGTACAAGTTAAGTATATTACATTAAAAGACTGAGGTCTTTTTGACATGTACCGGGCTGAGGCCCATGAGATCTAGGTGAGCTAGTAAGACGTCCTATTAGGATTCGGTGGCTAGCTACCCCGAACCTATTAGGGATGCGCGCATTGGTATTATGCCGGGCCCAAAGAAGGATGTTTATTATTTTGAAGTATAAGAAGTATAAGTGTATAAGTTTCAAGTGTTTCAAAAGCAATAAATCAGTTCAAGCATGTTACACATTTTTCATTTCAAGCAAAGTTTCCAAATGCAAACATTTGTTACAAGTGTATTCATGAGCTAATTCATTTTAAGCATAGCATTTTCAGTACATATGTTTAAAGCAAGCATTCTTGACCAAGAGCATGTTTGATATCGATTGTATGCTTTTGTGAGATAGGTATCTACTTACTAAGCTATTTGCTTATAGTTGCATCCTTTTACTGTAGATAAAGGTAAAGGGAAGTTGTAAGGCAAGGAGGCTCAAGGATGGATGATTCATGTCAGTGGCGGCAGAACCGTGGAGTAGGATCCTTCGGGATGAGTTTTGTTTAGCGTTTAAAACTCTAAACAATAGAACTTTATGAGTATTTTCTTTTGAGTTTATGTTAGTAGTTTACTTCCGCAAAGACTATAAGTTTGGGTAGTTAATTTGGAGTTTGAAATACAAGCAAATGGAGTATGATTATGGTTATTATGTTTGTGAGTCTATAATCTTGTTGTGTAGTTGAAGTAGAATGTATATATATACTTGAACGGTGTTTCTGAAACCTAGAAACTGCAGTTCCAGGCGTACCAGTCGACTGATGCAGGTACCAATCGACTGGTCGAGGGAACAGAAACATTCAGGTGAGTGAGTCCCAGGTGCAGTCAACTGCACCAGTCGACTAGCAAGATATCAGTCGACTGGTGCCAATGTAAAACAAAAGGTGTTGTAGGGCTGATGGTTATTGCTTTAGTCTTGCAACTAAGAGGTTTATGGGTCAAATCTTGGCAAAGCCAATAAAATCAAAGTTTTTTTTTATTTTGGCTGGCCCAGCAGTAAAGTCAACGTAACGACCCTATAAGGTCAAAGTTAGCAAGAGAGGGTCGTTATAGGTTTCGTATCAGAGCAAATTTTCGCCCTTCCACCACACTGACATCGAGCTTCAATCCGGCCTCCTACGAAGTAAGAAAGTGCATATGTTTAATTTTATATACATGTCATTCTTTGACTATTAGTCTTAACATATGCTATTATGTGCATGATCAGTATATGTTATCTAATATGAGTATGATGATAGTATGATGATGAGTATGATGATAGTATGATGATATGACATATGCCATATGAGTATGATGATATTAGTAGGATGATAGTGAAGTAATGAAATGTCCTTATTGATGAAATGTCCTTATCGATGTAATACCATTACCCTCTTTAAGATATAGAGTAAGAGAATACCAAGAGGACGTCCTGGAAAGGCCCAAAATGAGGAGCGAGCTCCTCGAGGGCAAGAGGCAACAGAGTCTCTTTATAATATAGAGTAAGAGAATGTTAAGAGGACGTCCTAAAAAGGCCCAAAATGAGGAACGAGCTCCTAGAGGGCAAAAGGCAACAGAGTCAGTACCCCCACCAAATCTCTTAGAGGTGGTGGCTCAGTTACAGAAACAGTTAGCAAAACAACAGCAAGTTATTGCCACCATGATGGCTAACTAGCAGACCGCTCCCATTATCGCGCCGGTGGAGAATATGTAGTGGCACTAGTTGTGACCGAAGACCCATCGGTGACATCTGTAGTCCCGACATGGGGGGTATGGCAAGAAGAATACCTCATCCAGTGGCAGAAACTGAAGCCAGAGGACTTCTCAGGCACAAGAGAACTATGGGATGCTCAAGCATGGTTCAAAACTTAGGAAAGCATAGTAGAACTACTGGACTGGCCTGAGGTAGAGAAGATAATGTGCACCTCCTTCTGCCTTACCAGAGATGTTAAAAGGTGGTGGGAGAGTGTCAAGGCTAAGAGAAATGTCAGCCAGATGACATGAGCCGACTTCGAGACTGAGTTCTTCGAAGAATACTTTCGCATGCGAGTAACCAACATGCATTATGATGAATTCATGGAGTCCAGACAAGGAGAACTATCCGTGGATGAAGCAGTGAAGATGTTTAACCGGTTAGCTCGTCTGTGCCTAGAGCTAGTTAGCACTGAAAAATAAAGAGTCAGGCTAATGTTGAAAATGTTAAGGCCTGAGATAGCGTTAAAGGTGGCTAGTGTTGTTAAGAGGTCCTAGACCTCCGAAGAACTGATAAGTAGTGCTTTGATCATTGAGCACTACTTAAACAGTATAAGGCCACCAAAATGTTGAACGTTGAAGTTCTTAACGACCTTACCTTCAGGAGAGGTCATAGCATCCACTCAGAGGCTGAGAGCTGTGTCAATTCAGATTTCCAACGGAGAACTCTATGGTGATTTAGTAGTCCTTGACATGAAGGATTATGATATCATCTTAGGGATGGATTTCATGAGCAAGTACAGTGCCATTATTGAATGCCGCAGAAGAAGAGTAAAGTTCACACCAGAAGCAGAACTTCCATTCGAGTTTGTCGGACACTCAAAGAGAAAGACAAAAAGGTTTCTTTCTAACCTATAAGCTTACAAGATGATAGATAATGGATGTTCTGGTTATTTAGCGCATATAGTAAATGTAAGGCAAAGAGAAGAGTTAAAGAAAAAAGAAGTACGGGTAGTTTACGACTATCCGGAGGTGGTTCCTGAAGAGTTATCAGGACTGCCTCCTAGTCGGGAAATCGAGTTTGAAATTGAGTTGGCTCCAGGGACCAACCTGATTTCAAAGGCACCTTATCGCATGGCGCCAGCAGAAGTGAAAGAACTGCAAGAACAACTACAGGAGTTACTCGACAAGGGTTGCATCCTCCCTAGTCATTCACCTTAGGGTGCTCCCGTATTGTTCGTCAAGAAGAAAGATGGATCTATGCGAATGTGTATAAATTATCGAGCCCTGAATGAGGTGACCATTAAGAACAGATATCCTTTGCCAAGGATAGATGATTTGTTTGATCAGTTGAAAGGGGCAACTATATTTTCCAAAATAGATATGTGGTCGGGTTACCGTCACCTCAAAGTCAAGGAGAGTGATGTGCCGAGAATGGCTTTCCGAACAAAGTATGGACACTACGAGTTTGTGGTCATGCCTTTTGGAGTGACAAATGCCCCTGCAACGTTCATGGATCTAATGAATCGAGTATTCAAGGAGTTTCTTGATAAGTTCGTCATAGTCTTCATTGATGATATCCTAGTCTATTCAAAGTCTGAGGAAGAACATGATAAACATCTGAGGGTAGTGTTGAAGACGCTACAACAGCAGAAGTTATATGCCAAGTTTTCAAAGTGCGAATTTTGGCTTGACCGAGTGGCTTTCCTAGGCCACATCATTTCCAAGGAAGAATTATGGTAGACTGATGGACCCGAAATACTAGATTAAGTTGTCACGAATGTGTGGGTTCATCAGAATTTAGAACTTATGAAATGTGCTGGAAACCCTTTTTGCAATCAAAGTATGAAAACGTAGTAAAGGGGCCACAAGTCGTATTTTTCCTGGGGATTAGTTGATGTTGTGTGATTCGAGCTTGTATTTATGTGTCGTTTGTGAATTTTGGGTTTCAAATAAAGTTTGGGTTTGGTTTCAAATAGAAATGGAATCGCAATAAAAATGAAGGATCTTAGCTAGACGAATTCAACAAGGAATGGCAACTCGTGAACTTAACCAACAACCAACTCAATCCAAAGCCACTTAAACAATCTAGGAAGACAAATCTGAGTTCACATGCAAAACAAATGCTAAACAAAGGAATAAGCGCAATGATGGCAGATTTCGGAAACAAACAAGCTTAACACAAATCAATGCATACAAAATTCAAAAATCAAACAAGCAATTCAACTCAAACTAGCTATAATTTTTGGGAGCCAACCAATGCCAAGAAACTCAAAAATATTCGAATGCAAACCCTAACTAATGTCAAACACAATGGCTCACTAGAGAACGGGTGAATTCCTGATGAAAAACAATGCCAAATCAGCTTGGCACGCAAAAGGGAACCCTTGTGCCAAAGCTGAAATTTTTGTGCCAACTTGTACTTGACTAATCGATTTAAGCATGGAAAGCACAGCCATGAACGCAGTGATATGCAGGGATAATTGAAGACATTCAGACCCCAACAGATTAATCAAAACAGACGTTGCAGAACTTGATACACCAATTCTGTAGAAAACTGCAGAAAACTGCAGAAACGTTGCAGAAATTTCAGGAACTGCAGATAGGTATGCAGCTACAAGTTGGATACAAATTTAAACCAGCAGCTGGTGTGAAGCAAGGGGATGTGGAGTAGGTGTTAGATCGGGTTGGACCGGCTAGAGGGGGGGTGAATAGACGGGGAAAAAATTATGAAAGTGGAGGCACTCGTCTTTAAAAAAAAACTTGGTCGCAACTGAGAATGTTGCTTCCAAGGCAGTGGACGCTCAATAAAAATCTCCTTGTGGCGGAGAAGCCTTACAAAAATAGCATGCTAGAGATTTTACAAGAATGAATAAAATGATTTCCGGCCAACCGGAGTTAGGCTCACCCGAACCCGACTCCGGCCTTTCGCCCCTCGAGCGTCCTTCCTCCCAGCTTCTCGTCCCTCGGACATCGCGCACGTCCTTCTCGCTACACCGGTGCACTCTTCCGCAGCATCCGCGTCCCTCAGATTGTACCGAGCCCGTTGGCTCACTTCCCCGCACAATCCTTCTCGTCCGCTACGTCTTACACTCGACTTCCTCCGTACCTAAGCTCCTGCACACTTAGCAGAGGGATTAAAACCAACAGGACCTAACCTAACTTGGTTGATCACATCAAAACCAACTGGGGCACCAACAATCTCCCCCTTTTTGGTGTGCATCAACCCAAGTTTAGTTAGGGATAAACAACAAACAATAATAGTATTGTAACAGAATTAAGCATAAAAAAATTTTGCAATCATGTACATAACCTCCCCCGAACTACTCTCCCCCTTTGATCACAGCAAAAAAGGGACAAAAAAATAGGGAAGGGAAAATATAATTAGGGAAGACGAAAAATTTTAAGTGTGATAACAAATATTCTAAGTAAAAAGAATCGCATTACCACAAATTTTTCAAATTTAAAATGTCATATTTTTTCAGAAGTTAATTCCAATTTTTTTATCGAAAAAAATAGATTTCAATAAACGATTCATAAAAAAATCGAACATTTATGAAAAAAATCTGAATATTTTTGTCAAAGTCGAAGATGAAGATATGAGTTTAGACAAAAATTTTCAGCTTTAAATTTGTTTATCAAGTCTGAAAATAATAGATACAAGTTTTTGAAGAATAATTTTTTTTAAAAAAAATTATAATGATTTTTTCACTATATCTGTATCATGAAAAATTAGATCAATAAAAATAAATTATTTATCTATTTTTTTTAAATTTTAATTTCAAATTTTGACCGAAAATATTTGAAAAATATTAACATAACTTTTGTAAAAGAATTCTGCACAAAAAAAACTTATCAGTTTAAAATAAATTTTGGAACCCAAAATAAATTTTCATCTACGGGGTTAATCAAAAACTTTGGAGGAATATAATTTCTAGGAATTTTCCTAATTTGGCCCTTATGATTTTTAACATACCAATTCATATTTTCAGGATAAAAATTCTTTTTAATTATTAAACATGCAATATCATTTTCTAATTTCTCCACTAGATTCTTCAAATTTTCATTTTCTATTTTTAATTGGTCGGATAGAACAGATGAGCATACAGTGCCAAATCTTTCTTTTAACTCAGAGTTTTCTATCTCTAATTTATTCATCGACTTAAGCATGAATTTTATTACCGAGTAGATTCGAGCAGGTGGAAGTAGACATACCTCACTTACCGGGTCGCTTTCGAAAAGCGAGGTTCCTCTTTCGTCGTCGCTTTCTCCCACTGCATCAGTGCTCTCTTCTTGATGATTTGCCATCAGCGCAAGTCCCGCGTATTCTTGACCTTCCGACTCTTCTGACGAGGACTCATCATCGAGTTGGATCTTTCTTGTGTTCAGTATGGCGATGTCTGATTTCTTATTCTTCTCTTCATGCAATTCTAGGAATTTCTCCCAGAGCTCTTTTGCCGAGTTGTAATTCTCGATGCGATTAACTTCTTGCGCGAGAAGAACGGCTAGTAGATGAAATTCAGCTTTGCCGTTTGCTTCAAAGTCTGATTTCTCCTTCTTGGTCCACGACTCTATTTCTTTATCCTTGCCGTTGTTGCCTTTAGGAACTGAAAAACCATTTTTCATAATTATTAGCAATTCAATATCAGTTTAAAAAAATACCTGCATTCGGCGCTTCCACATCGCGAACTCCCCCTCAAATTTTGGCGGGTAGATTACGGCTCCAACCATTTTTCTTGAAATTGCTGCAGTCGGCGATTAGTCCTTCTGCGGCGACCTTTGCTCTGATACCACTTGTTAGATCGGGTTGGACCGGCTAGAGGGGGGGTGAATAGACGGGGAAAAAATTATGAAAGTGGAGGCACTCGTCTTTAAAAAAAAACTTGGTCGCAACTGAGAACGTTGCTTCCAAGGCAGTGAACGCTCAATAAAAATCTCCTTGTGGCGGAGAAGCCTTACAAAAATAGCACGTTAGAGATTTTACAAGAATGAATAAAATGATTTCCGGCCAACCGGAGTTAGGCTCACCCGAACCCGACTCCGGCCTTTCGCCCCTCGAGCGTCCTTCCTCCCGGCTTCTCGTCCCTCGGACATCGCGCACGTCCTTCTCGCTCCACCGGTGTACTCTTCCGCAGCATCCGCGTCCCTCGGATTGTACAGAGCCCGTCGGCTCACTTCCCCGCACAATCCTTCTCGTCCGCTACGTCTTACACTCGACTTCCTCCGTACCTAAGCTCCTGCACACTTAGCAGAGGGATTAAAACCAACAGGACCTAACCTAACTTGGTTGATCACATCAAAACCAACTGGGGCACCAACAGTAGGCAAATCGGGTGCAGATTTAGCAGTCAATAAATGCAGAAACTGACTCAAGTAAATCAAACTTGCCGAAACCAATCATGTGCAGAATTGAAATGGATAACTTGCAAAAATTCAGATTCGCAGTTGAACAGCTACAAGCCTATGCGAGCTTAAGTTGAGTTCACTAATTCAAATTCAGATAAGATTCACTAAGCTAGAACTCACTTAAAACAAATTCAGGACTGATAAATCTATTTGCACAATTTGAAAACTAAAGTTGCAGAAATTTTGAGTTGGTACGCAAGCTGTAACAGGGCTAAAAATTCAGGAATGAAGCTGAATGAAAAACAAATTCGAATCTAATGAATTAACACACTAAAGGTTGTCTTCAATTGCAGGGAATAAACTAAACAAGAATCCAGTTGGAAATAAACTGAAATTTTCGAACTGAACAGAAATGTGCAAAACAGGCTGATACGAAATCTACAGCTGATACGCAAAAACTAGAATAGGAAATCAACTGAAATTTAAACCAAATGTTCACTAAACAGGTTCCTAAACTACATAACTTGAAGATTGAACCCTAATTTAATCTGTAACAATGCAGTAAACGAAGTTAACCAATCTGAAACCAAGACAGAAACGAAACTAAAGCAGTAATGAAAATTACAGCTATAAACAACTGAAATTAGCTACGGAAAACTAATCCTCAACCCTTCCCTAGCTCAAGTACTCCTTGTTCGTCATGCAAGGGTGAGCCTCGAACCCGCAAGCTTAGCAAATCGATGGAAGAACGACCTCTGCGAAGCAATCCAGCTCACAGTCTGAGCCAAGCTGAATTCCCAATCAATTCCCTCAATCTTGCCTTGTCCAATCGCGTGGATGGTGTGGGGATGAACCAAACACTCCAGGGAACCCCTCTGAACTGCTCGGGTGGATGAAGGATTGAACAAAACCACAATCGAAGCAATCGAAGGCAGAGCCGAGGAAACCCTCACTCGGCTCTGTTTTGGCCAATTCAGAGTTGGAACTTCACGGCAGCAGCTTCCCAAGGATCTAGCACTCGATCTAGGTGAGGAATTGAGTGGTCGCGCCCCTTGAATTGAAGAACAACTACTGAAGAACTGAAGAAGACGAAGAAGGAAGCTGAATTATGCGGCGGAGACGTGACGAAGGCTGAAGAGCTGCGATGAGTTTGATTAAATACTTATCAATGGACGGTCCAGATTGATTTGGATGAATCCAACGGCTGATCTTCATCTGATCTGACCCAAACTTTCCAGATGTTGATCAAGGGTCAGGATCTGCCTCGTGGTAGTTCGGATCCCCCAGATGTGCAACGGATGGTCCAGATCAACCGAATCTTTGAATGGACGATCTAGAGCCCTCCGAGCTTGATCCAATGGCTGATTGAGCTCTGATTTGGATGAAACCTTCAGATCTTGATTAGAATGCTTGATCAACCCTAACCCTAGCTCGGATTGCTTCAGATGGTCCCGGATGGCTCAGATCTAGCTGCTTTTGAATCGGACGGCCTGGATTAATCCGAAACATGATAACTCGATCCGGGTCCACTTCCGACTCAAGTTTGACCCAGTATGCCCTAGGTCCATGAACCTTTCATGCCTATAAAAATAGATCAAAAATTTAGTGGCCAAATAATCCAAATATGTGTAAATTTGCAATTAAATCCAAAATAAAGGTAAGTTCTAAAACCTAGGGTAAAATCGCAATTAAGCAAGTAAAACATGGGTCAAACATCGATTTTAGCAATTAAAATAATCAACAAAATGGTACTTATCATAGACCCCGCCAAGATTGAAGCAGTTAGTAATTGGGGTCGACCAAAGAATGCTAGTGAGATCAGGAGCTTTCTGGGTTTAGCAGGGTTCTATAGAAGATTCGTGGAGGACTTCTCTAAGATAGCTTCTCCACTAACCGTCGTTACCAGAAAGAATAAGAAGTACGAATGGACTGAAGACTGTGAGCGGAGTTTTATTGAGTTAAAGAAGAGGTTGACAAGTGCTCCCATTCTTACAGTTCCAGAAAGTGATAGAAGTTTTGACATATACAGTGATGCCTCAAAGTTGAGACTGGGAGCTGTACTCATGCAAGAAGGCAAGGTCATTGCTTATGCCTCCCGGCAACTCAAGAATTATGAAAAGAACAACCCTACTCATGATCTTGAGTTAGCCGCCAAAGTATTTGCCCTCAAAATGTGGAGACATTATCTGTACGGAGTCCAGTGTAGGATTTACACAGATCACCAATGTCTGAGGTATTTCTTCACTCAGAAGGACCTGAATATGAGACAACGAAGGTGGCTGGAGTTAGTTAAAGATTATGACTCTGAGATCCTCTACCACCCAGGAAAAGCGAATTGAGTGGCAGATGCTTTGAGTAGGAAGGCTTGCGTAACTTTGATGTCCCTGTCATCACTTTCACCACCACTGCAAAAAGAGATAGTAGATTATGGAGTGGAGATCATAGATGGGCAACTCTCAGTATTGACACTAGAGTCAACTCTGCTTGAGGATATACAGAAAAAGCAAGAGCAAGATTCTGATATTCAATTGATCAAGCAAGAGTTACAAGAAGGAGGAAGTAAAGAGTTTAGAGTATCTGATAGGGGGATACTCTATTATGGAGACCGTCTATGTGTCCCTAACAGTGAGGAGCTAAGGAAGAAGATTCTTGAGGAAGCCCATAGAACTCCCTATTCTATGCATTCGGGTTCTACCAAAATGTACCAGGATTTGAAAAGAAGATTTTGGTGGTCTGGAATGAAATGTGATGTAGCTAAGTATGTCAGTACCTGCCTGACGTGCCAAAGAGTGAAAGTACAACACCAGAGGCCAGGAGGAGTCCTATAGCCTATACAGATTCCGAAGTGGAAAAGGGAAGACATTGCCATGGACTTCATTGTTGGTCTACCCAAGACAACAAATGGCTATGATGCTATCTGGGTAATTGTAGACAGATTGACCAAGTCTGCCCATTTCTTGGCAATCAAAGTGTCCTACCACATAGAAAGACTAGCCCAGTTATATGTTCAGGAAGTGATCCGACTGCATGGAGTTCCAAAGACCATTATCACCGACAGAGATGGTCGTTTCACTTTACATTTTTGGGAATGTGTACAGACAGCACTTGGCACCAAACTGAAGTTTAGCACATCTTTCCATCCTCAGACTGATGGGCAGACAGAAAGAGTAAATCATGTTTTAGAAGATATGCTCAATGCTTGTGCATTAGATTTCAAGGGCAGTTGTTGCAAGTACTTATGTTTAGCTGAGTTCGCCTACAATAACAGTTACAAAGCTACTATTGGTATGGCGCCTTATGAAGCTCTTTATGGTAGGAAGTCCAGATCTCCTATCTGTTGGTATGAAGGTAGTGAGAAGAAAGAAATGGGGTTTCAGGCTGATCTTATTGAGGATACCTCAGAAGCTATAAAGAGCATCCGCCAAAGAATAGAAACTGCTCAGAGTAGGCAAAAGAGTTATGCCGATATGCGGCTTAGACTACTAGAGTTCGAAGTTGGGGATACAGTTTTCCTCAAAGTAGCCCCTATGAAAGGAGTAATGAGATTTCGCAAGAAGGGTAAGCTAAGTCCTCGTTACATAGGACCCTACCTAGTAACGAAAAGAGTTGGTAAGGTAGCTTATGAGTTAGAGCTACCTCCAGAGATGTCACCATTCACAATGTATTCCATGTCTCAATGCTAAAGAAACATGTTCCCAATACCAACCAAGTGATTGAGCTACAGACGGTACAAGTTCAAGAAGATCTCAGTTATGAAAGTCGACCTATTCAGATAATAGATCGAGTAGTCAAGAAACTGAGGAACAAAGAGGTACCCCTAGTGAAGGTTCTATGGCTAAACCAGAAGCATGAAGAGGCAACTTGAGAAACAGAAGATAGCATGAGGCAAAAGTATCCAGAGTTATTCTAAGTTCGAGGACGAACTTTCCATAAGGTAGGGAGGATTGTAACACCTAAATTATTCAGAATTTTTTTTCCCAAAATAAAGAAAAAGAAATTAAAATTTTCTTTTAAAAGGGTCGGAGTAAGGACTCGAACCCATGACCTAAGGTAAGAATTAGTTACAAGTGTCCAGTTGATTTAGTGATTATTTTGTTAGAATATGGAATCGATATTAGATAAGTGATAGTAAGCATCTCTTATGGGTGATGCTTCAACTTCCACTTAGTATATAATGATATAGAAGAAGAGAAAACCAAGAGTTTTCTCATTCTTCTTCTTCCTTGCCAAAAACAATAAAAGAACAAGGGTTTCTCCACTTCTTTTCTTGCGCTCAAGATCCGGATCGTGCGAAGGAAGTGGACGAGGAGTACCACGATAGATCCTACGTCGGTATAGTGAGTTCTAAGCGTAAGGATGTAAGTAGATCACTCACCTGCAGTAAAAGTAGTTCTCTAATGGGTTTTAAAAATGATTTTCAAGTCTTTTGTATGATGTGACCCTAGTATAGCAAGACCAAGGTCTTGATTTGCCCAAACGCGATGTTTTGGGATTTCGGCACGCAAGGTGTTCGATACCGATGTTCTGAGTAAGACCAAGGTCTTACTAAGCCCTAGAACGAGTTCTAGAACTAAGAAATGAGATAAGAAACAAGGCCAAGGTCTTGTTGTGTCCTAAACAAGTTTTGGGAACATTACCTTTTTAAGTGCTATATTATGCATTTTAAATACAAGCATGAGTACAAGTTAAGTATATTACTTTGAAAGACCGAGGTCTTTTTGGCATGTACCAGGCCGAGGCCCATGAGATCTAGGTGAGCTAGTAAGACGTCCTATTAGGATTCGGTGGCTAGCTACCCCGAACCTATTAGGGATGCGCGCATTGGTACTATGCCGGGCCCAAAGGAGGATGTTTATTATTTTGAAGTATAAGAAGTATAAGTGTATAAGTTTCAAGTGTTTCAAAAGCTATAAATCATTTCAAGCATGTTACACATTTTTCATTTCAAGCAAAGTTTCCAAATGCAATCATTTGTTACAAGTGTATTCATGAGCTTATTCATTTTAAGCATAGCATTTTCAGTATATTTGTTTAAAAGCAAGCATTCTTGACCAAGAGCATGTTTGATATCGATTGCATGCTTTTGTGAGATAGGTATCTACTTACTAAGCTATTTGCTTATAGTTGCATCCTTTTACTGCAGATAAAGGTAAAGGGAAGATGTAAGGCAAGGAGGCTCAAGGATGGATGATTCATGTCAGTGGCGGCGGAACCGTGGAGTAGGATCCTTCGGGATGAGTTTTGTTTAGCGTTTAAAACTCTAAACAATAGAACTTTATGAGTATTTTCTTTTGAGTTTATGTTAGTAGTTTACTTCCACAAAGACTTTAAGTTTGAGTAGTTAATTTGGAGTTTGAAATGCAAGCAAATGGAGTATGATTATGGTTATTATGTTTGTGAGTCTATAATCTTGTTGTGTAGTTGAAGTAGAATGTATATATATACTTGAACGGTGTTTCTGAAACCTGGAAACTGCAGTTCCAGGCGTATCAGTCGACTGATGCAGGTTTCAGTCGACTGGTCGAGGGAACAGAAACATTCGGGTGAGTGATTCCCAGGTGCAGTCAACTGCACCAGTCGACTAGCAAGATATCAGTCGACAGGTGCCAATGTAAAACAAAAGGTGTTGTAGGGCTTATGGTTATTGCTTTAGTCTTGCAACTAAGAGGTTTATGGGTCAAATCTTGGCAAAGCCAATAAAATCAAATTTTTATTTTTATTTTGGCTGGCCCAGCAGTAAAGTCAACGTAACGACCTTATAAGGTCAAAGTTAGCACGAGAGGGTCGTTATAGGTTTTGTATCAGAGCAAGTTTCCGCCCTTCCACCACACTGACATCAAGCATCAATCCGGCCTCCTACCAAGTAAGAAAGTGCATATGTTTAATTTTATATACATGTCATTCTTTGACTATTAGTCTTAACATATGCTATTATGTGCATGATCAGTATATGTTATCTAATATGAGTATGATGATAGTATGATGATGAGTATGATGATAGTATGATGATATGACATATGCCATATGAGTATGATGATATTAGTAGGATGATAGTGAAGTAATGAAATGTCCTTATTGATGAAATGTCTTTATCGAAGTAATACCATTACCCTCTTTAAGATATAGAGTAAGAGAATGCCAAGAGGATGTCCTGGAAATGCCCAAAATGAGGAGTGAGCTCCTTGAGGGCAAGAGGCAACAGAGTCTCTTTATGATATAGAGTAAGAGAATGTCAAGAGGACGTCCTAAAAATGCCCAAAATGAGGAGCGAGCTCCTAGAGGGCAAAAGGCAATAGAGTCAGTACCCCCACCAAATCTATTGGAGGTGGTGGCTCAGTTACAGAAACAGTTAGCAAAACAACAGCAAGTTATTGCCACCATGATGGCTAACTAGCAGATCGCTCCCATTATCGTGCCGGTGGAGAATATGTAGTGGCACTAGTTTTGACCGAAGACCCATCGGTGACATCTGTAGTCCCGACAAGGGGGGTAAGGCAAGAAGCATACCTCATCCAGTGGCAGAAACTCAAGCCAGAGGACTTCTCAGGCACAAGCGAACCATGGGATGCTCAAGCATGGTTCAAAACTTAGGAAAGCATAGTAGAACTACTGGTCTGGCCTGAGGTAGTGAAGATAAAGTGCGTCTCCTTCTGCCATACCAGAGATGTTAGAAGGTGCTGGGAGAGAGTCAAGGCCAAGAGAAATGTCAGCCAGATGACATTAGCCGACTTCGAGACTGAGTTCTTCGAAAAATACTTTCACATGCGAGTAACCAACAAGCATTATGATGAATTCATGGAGTCCAGACAAGGAGAACTATCCATGGATGAAGCAGTGAAGATGTTTAACCGGTTAGCTCGTCTGTGCCCAGAGCTAGTTAGCACTGAAAAATAAAGAGTCAGGCTAATGTTGAAAATGTTAAGGCCTGAGATAGCGTTAAAGGTGGCTAGTGTTGTTAAGAGGTCCTAGACCTCCGAAGAACTGATAAGTAGTGCTTTGATCATTGAGCACTACTTAAACAGTATAAGGCCACCAAAAATGTTGAACGTTGAAGTTCTTAATGACCTTACCTTCAGGAGAGGTCATGGCATCCACTCAGTGGCAGAGAGCTATGTTAATTCAGATTTCCAACAGAGAACTCTATGGTGATTTAGTAGTCCTTCACATGAAGGATTATGATATCATCTTAGGGATGGATTTCTTGAGCAAGTACAGTGCCATTATTGAATGCCGCAGAAGAAGAGTAAAGTTCACACCAGAAGAAGAACTTCCATTCGAGTTTGTCGGACACTCAATGAGAAAGACAAAAAGGTTTCTTTCTAACCTATAAGCTTACAAGATGTTAGATAATGGATGTTCTGGTTATTTAGCGCATATAGTAGATGCAAGGCAAAGAGAAGAGTTAAAGAAAGAAGAAGTACGGGTAGTTTATGACTATCCGGAGGTGGTTCCTGAAGAGTTACCAGGACTGCCTCCCAGTCGGAAATCGAGTTTGAAATTGAGTTGGCTCCAGGGACAACCTGATTTCAAAGGCACCTTATCGCATGGCGCCAGCAGAAGTGAAAGAACTGCAAGAACAACTACAGGAGTTACTCGACAAGGGTTTCATCCTCCCTAGTCATTCACCTTGGGGAGCTCCCGTATTGTTCGTCAAGAAGAATGATGGATCTATGCGAATGTGTATAAATTATCGAGCCCTGAATGAGGTGACCATTAAGAACAGATATCCTTTGCCAAGGATAGATGATTTGTTTGATCAGTTGAAAGGGACAACGATATTTTCCAAAATAGATATGCGGTCAGGTTACCGTCAACTCAAAGTCAAGGAGAGTGATGTGCCGAGAACGGCTTTCCGAACAAAGTATGGACACTACGAGTTTGTGGTCATGCTTTTGGAGTGACAAATGCCCCTGCAACGTTCATGGATCTAATGAATCGAGTATTCAAGGAGTTTCTTGATAAGTTCGTCATAGTCTTCATTGATGATATCCTAGTCTTTTCAAAGTCACAGGAAGAACATGACGAACATCTGAGGGTAGTGTTGAAGACGCTACAACAGCAGAAGTTATATGCCAAGTTTTCAAAGTGCGAATTTTGGCTTGACCGAGTGGCTTTCCTAGGCCACATCATTTCCAAGGAAGGAATTATGGTAGACCCAGCCAAGATTGAAGCAGTTAGTAATTGGGGTCGACCAAAGAATGCTAGTGAGATCAGGAGCTTTCTGGGTTTAGCAGGGTACTATAGAAGATTCGTGGAGGACTTCTCCAAGATAGCTTCTCCACTAACCGCCCTTACTAGAAAGAACAAGTAGTACGAATGGACTGAAGACTGTGAGAGGAGTTTTATTGAGTTAAAGAAGAGATTGACAAGTGCTCCCATTCTTACAGTTCCAGAAAGTGATAGAAGTTTTGACATATACAGTGATGCCTCAAAGTTGAGACTGGGAGCTGTACTCATGCAAGAAGGCAAGGTCATTGCTTATGCCTCCCGGCAACTCAAGAATTATGAAAATAACTACCCTACTCATGATCTTGAGTTAGCCGTTGTAGTATTTGCCCTCAAAATGTGGAGACATTATCTGTACGGAGTCCAGTGTTGGATTTACATAGATCACCAGAGTCTGAGATATTTCTTCACTCAGAAGGACCTGAATATGAGACAACAAAGGTGGCTGGAGTTAATTAAAGATTATGACACTGAGATCCTTTACCACCCAGGAAAAGCGAATAGAGTTGCAGATGCGTTGAGTAGGAAGGCTTGCGCAACTTTGATGTCCCTGTCATCACTGTCACCACCACTGCAAAAAGAGATAGTAGATTATGGAGTGGAGATCATAGATGGGCAACTCTCAGTATTGACACTAGAGTCAACTCTGCTTGAGGATATACAGAAAAAGCAAGAGCAAGATTCTGATAATAAAAAGATCAAGCAAGAGTTACAAGAAGGAGGAAGTAAAGAGTTTAGAGTATCTGATAGGGGGATACTCTATTATGGAGACCGTCTATGTGTCCCTAACAGTGAGGAGCTAAGGAAGAAGATTCTTGAGGAAGCCCATAGAACTCCCTATTCTATGAATCCGGGTTCTACCAAAATGTACCAGAATTTGAAAAGAAGATTTTGGTGGTCTGGAATGAAATGAGATGTAGCTAAGTATGTCAGTACCTGCCTGACGTGCCAAAGAGTGAAAGTACAACACCAGAGGCCAGGAGGAGTCCTATAGCCTATACAGATTCCGAAGTGGAAATGGGAAGACATAGCCATGGACTTCATTGTTGGTCTACCCAAGACAACAAATGACTATGATGCTATCTGGGTAATTGTAGACAGATTGACCAAGTCTACCCATTTCTTGGCAATCAAAGTGTCCTACCCCATAGAAAGACTACCCAGTTATATGTTCAGGAAGTGATCCGACTGCATGGAGTTTCGAAGACCATTATCTTCGACTGAGATGGTCGTTTCACTTTACATTTTTGGGAATGTGTACAGACAGCACTTGGCACCAAACTGATGTTTAGCACAGCTTTCCATCCTCAGACTAATGGGCAGACAGAAAGAGTAAATCAAGTTTTAGAAGATATGCTCAAGGCTTGTGCATTAGATTTCAAGGGCAGTTGGTGCAAGTACTTATGTTTAGCTGAGTTCGCCTACAATAACAGTTACGAAGCTACTATTGGTATGGCGGCTTATGAAGCTCTTTATGGTAGGAAGTCCAGATCTCCTATCTGTTGGTATGAAGGTAGTGAGAAGAAAGAAATGGGGTTTCAGGCTGATCTTATTGAGGATACCACAGAAGCTATAAAAAGCATCCGCCAAAGAATAGAAACTGCACAGAGTAGGCAGAAGAGTTTTGCCGTTGTGCGGCTTAGACCACTAGAGTTCGAAGTTGGGGATACAGTTTTCCTCAAAGTAGCCCCTATGAAAGGAGTAATGAGATTTGGCAAGAAGGGTAAGCTAAGTCCTCGTTACATAGGACCCTACCTAGTAACGAAAAGAGTTGGTAAGGTAGCTTATGAGTTAGAACTACCTCCAGAGATGTCAGCCATTCACAATGTATTCCATGTCTCAATGCTAAAGAAACATGTTCCCAATACCAACCAAGTGATTGAGCCACAGACGGTACAAGTTCAAGAAGATCTCATTTATGAAAGTCGACCTATTCAGATAATAGATCGAGCAGTCAAGAAACTGAGGAACAAAGAGGTACCCCTAGTGAAGGTTCTATGGCTAAACCAGAAGCATGAAGAGGGAACTTGAGAAACAGAAGATAGCATGAGGCAAAAGTATCCAGAGTGATTCTAAGTATGAGGACGATCGTTCCATAAGGTAGGGAGGATTGTAACACTTAAATTTTTCAAAAAAAAATTCCAAAATAAACAAAAAGAAATTAAAATTTTCTTTTAAAAGGGGTGGAGTAGGGACTCGAACCCATGACCTAAGGTAAGAGTTAGTTACAAGTGTCCAGTTGATTTAGTGATTATTTTGTTAGAATATGGAATCGATATTAGATAAGTGATAGTAAGCATCTCTTATGAGTGATGCTTCAACTTCCACTTAGTATATAAAGATATAGAAGAAGAGAAAACCAAGTGTTTTCTCATTCTTCTTCTTCCTTGCCAAAAACAATAAAAGAACAAGGGTTTCTCCACTTCTTTTCTTGCGCTCAAGATCCGGATCGTGCGAAGGAAGTGGACGAGGAGTACCACGCTAGATCTTACGTCGGTATAGTGAGTTCTAAGCGTAAGGATGTAAGTAGATCTCTCACCTGCAGTAAAAGTAGTTCTCTAATGAGTTTTAAACATGAGTTTCAAGTCTTTTGTATGATGTGACCCTAGTATAGCAAGACCAAGGTCTTGATTTGCCCAAACGCGAGGTTTTGGGATTTCGGCACGCAAGGTGTTCGATACCGATGTTCTAAGTAAGACTAAGGTCTTACTAAGCCCTAGAACGAGTTCTAGGACTAAGAAATGAGATAAGAAACAAGGCCAAGGTCTTGTTGTGTCCTAAACAAGTTTTGGGAACATTACCTTTTTAAGTGTTATATTATGCATTTTAAATACAAGCATGAGTACAAGTTAATTATATTATTTGAAAGACCGAGGTCTTTTTGGCATGTACCGGGCCGAGGCCCATGAGATCTAGGTGAGCTAGTAAGACGTCCTATTAGGATTCGGTGGCTAGCTACCCTGAACCTATTAGGGATGCGCGCATTGGTACTATGCCGGGCCCAAAGGAGGATGTTTATTATTTTGAAGTATAAGAAGTATAAGTGTATAAGTTTCAAGTGTTTCAAAAGCAATAAATCATTTCAAGCATGTTACACATTTTTCATTTCAAGCAAAGTTTCCAAATGCAATCATTTATTACAAGTGTATTCATGAGCTTATTCATTTTAAGCATAGCATTTTCAGTACATATGTTTAAAAGCAAGCATTCTTGACCAAGAGCATGTTTGATATTGATTGCATGCTTTTGTGAGATAGGTATCTACTTACTAAGCTATTTGCTTATAGTTGCATCCTTTTACTGCAGATAAAGGTAAAGGGAAGATGTAAGGCAAGGAGGCTCAAGGATGGATGATTCATGTCAGTGGCGGCGGAACCGTGGAGTAGGATCCTTCGGGATGAGTTTTGTTTGGGGTTTAAAACTCTAAATAATAGAACTTTATGAGTATTTTCTTTTGAGTTTATGTTAGTAGTTTACTTCCGCAAAGACTTTAAGTTTGAGTAGTTAATTTGGAGTTTGAAATGCAAGCAAATGGAGTATGATTATGGTTATTATGTTTGTGAGTCTATAATCTTGTTGTGTAGTTGAAGTAGAATGTATATATATACTTGAACGGTGTTTCTGAAACCTGGAAACTGCAGTTCCAGGCGTATCAGTCGACTGATACTGGTATCAGTCGACTGTCGAGGGAACAGAAACATTCGGGTGAGTGAGTCCCCGAATAAAATCTTGCAACCAAGAGGTTTATGGGTCAAACAAACCATGTTAAATAAAAGTTGTTGTAGGGCTGATTGTTAGTTTTTTAGTCTTGCAACCAAGAGGTTTATGGGTCAAATCTTGGCAAAGCCAATAAAATTAAAGTTTTATTTTTATTTTGGCTGGCCCAACAGTAAAGTCAACGTAACGGTCATATAAGGTCAAAATTAGCAAGAGAGGGTCGTTACACTTTGAATTCCTTAAAATATTTTTTGAAAAATGATACTTAGTTTTTTTTTATAAAAAGTGGGGCGACCCCTCAAAATATTTTTTATTTTGAAAATCTTTTCAAAGTTTCCGTCAAAAATCATCTCAAAAAAAAAAGAAATATACAAACATTCAAGATAATAGGGAGAGAATCATAATTTGAGGAGGAGCATGTCACTTAAGTATAAATATTTTCAAAAATACACCTCTTTGAAAACTCTTTCAAAAGTCTTTTTACTTAGGATTTTTTTTAACAATAATCTATTTACAAAGAAAATTTATCCTTAAGAAATTTTATTCTCCTTTATCTTGAGCATTAAGCATAAGTGGCTAAATATTCTAAACTTAGACTTATTAACCCAGCCTAGACTTAAATCATGCTTGGAATCAAAATAGGTGGCTAAAAGTTCAGAACATAGATTTATTGATTAAATGTTTTAAGCTCTTTTTTGCTTATCATGCTTGGACACAATAGGAATATAAACTTTGTTCAAATCTTGGTACTTGGTTCAAATTACTTTTTAGACTTAACAAATTATTCATTAGCATTAATTCTTGCTTAATCATTTCAAAATTTTATCCCTATCATTTGCCTTCGTAAAAATTAACATTGGACATTCTTTTAACTTTTTTAAAATTTCCTTATAGTTTTTTTTTAACTCATAGGCTCTGATATTTAATATTTTCTCCTAAAACAAAGTTTTCTTTCAAAACATATTTTCAAAAAGCATATCTACTACATTTTTTTTTGATATATGGCAAAGGGGATAGTAGAAAAAGTAAAGTTAAAAATCAAAACTATAAAATTGTTAACAATCAAAATTATCCCTTTTTAAAATAAACCTTGCTTTCGAAAGAATTTTTTAAAGGAAAACTCTATTTTGTTCATAATGTTTTTATTTTAACTTAGAATTTTTTTTTGATACTCAGAAGTTTTTCAAATACTTTTTCAAAATCAAAGTAATGAACGTCATCGTACTTAGCATGTTTTTTCAAAAATTAGAAAATTCATCAATGTGGAAATTACATGTTTTTTTCAAAAAACTTTAGGGGGAGAATTTCAAATCAAGAGAGAGCTTTTATGCAATATTTCAATTTTGCAAGGTTTTTTTCAAAAATTGCAAATGTTCTAAAAATAAGGGGGAGAGTTAAAAGTTGTTTCAAAATTTGTCATGTCTATATTCCATTACTTAACTATGGCTTATATTTTGTTTATATATTTTTTTAACTTAATGATTGAACTGGGTTGCCATAAATCAAAAAAGGGGGAGATTTTGGTGCCAGAAGCTCCAGGTCGAACTTGATTTTGATAATGATAAAGGGTTTAAAATTATGTTTATGTGGTGATCTATCGAATTTACTAAGTGTACATGAATGTCCTAGTTAACCTAGGCACAAAGTCTTGGCCTACAGGGTTGAGCACAAAGTTCTGGTCGAGGATTAGGCATGAAATCCTAGCTGTGGATTGGGCACGAAGACCTGACCGAGGGTTGGGCACGAAGACTTGGTTCAAGAAATTGGGCATAAAGACTTGGTCGAGGACTGGGCACCGAAGACCAGATCCGGAAGATCGGGTAGGAGACTTAGCCAAGCGAGGACTACGGGCAGAAGTAGAGACGGGTCGAGGTACGGACGTCTCGAGAGTTGGGATTCTCGAAGGCCGAGCAAAAGTCTATTCGAAGGATTCGGTTGGCAAAAGGTAACTTCCCCAAAATGGAGTAGGTGAGGACGCATTCCCCGGAAGAGGGAATAGTAGGCGTCGGTTCGACCTAGGATTTCATTTGAAGTCCAAAGTCAGAACCAGACAGATCTAGCTGTCATTCATGCATACATTTATGTTATTATACTTTGTTCTTGGAGTAACCTTGGTTGCAGGCTAAAGGGACCAACTACTGCGATCAGTGGAGCCTGAGAGGGCTCAGGCGCCTGAGAACCAAGGCGCCTAAGAGGACTCAGGTAATCCAGAGGGGTTTTCTCGGCAGGTGGCAAAGCTGAGTTGGCAGTCGCGCCACTTCAGCTCCCAGGAGCCTGATTGCTCCCAAGCGCCCGACTGATCCCAGGCGCGCAAGAACCAAATAAAAGTTGGACGAGTCTGCGGGTAAGCACGCGCTGATCCAGGTGACGTGTAGGGTACCCCTATAGCTTATCAAGCGCCTGAGATCCAGTATAAAAGGGTTTTCAACCCTTTTGCTTCGAACATCAACTCAAGCACTCGAAAACACTATGACAAGTTTCCGTGCTCGAGTTTTCTGTGCCAACAACGTTCAAGATCGACGACACGCCGCTCCAACAAGTCCTGCTCTTCTTCTTAAGTGTCGTTGGTATAAAGTTATCAATTCAATTCTGTACTTAAATCATTAACTTGTATATTATTTTTGACTTATAGTATTTTCCAACGAAAACGGTCAAAGACTGTGGGCCTTGGAGTAGGAGGTGTCACAGACTTTGAACCAAGTAAAACAAACTGTGTTAGCAGTGTTATATCTTACGAAGCTCTTTATTTCCTTTGTGTTTAATCTCAATTAATTTTCAAAAAATATATTATTGATATTTACCCCCCCCCTCCATCGATCACAACGATCACACACTCATGTGCTTGGGTCATGCCCCTTGTGCCGAAAGTGGCACAGCAGGGTTATGCCCCTGGCACAACCCTTGCTTAGGGCATGCATAGCGTCTGCTTAGGTTGTGTCTCCTCTGTTGAGGCAATTGGCTCTTAAATGATTGGAAGATCATGGTTTTGATGTGTGTGTGTGAATATGTTTAAGGTTAGAGTGTTATGTTGTATTTAATGTGTGTGATTGTGTTTGCAGGACTTGAAGAATCACACATGGTGGACATATCCGAGGGACGAGAGCCGAGGGAGGAGAGCTCCAACGGCAAGCCGGGAAGTGGACTTCAAAGGCACACGTGCAAGCCAAGGGAAGGCTTGCGTGAGCATCCGAGGGACGATAGCCAGAGGAAGAGGACTTCAAGAGGCAAGCCAAGGGAGCAGACCTGAAGGCACACATGAAGGAGAAGGTCCGGAGTTGCTGGAACTAGGTTGAGAGGTAGGGAAGTCGACTGGCCCAGGGCCAGTCGACTGCCAAAACTCACAGAAAGTTTTCGACCTCAGACCAGTCGACTGCCCCAGGGGTAGTCGACTGGTATACCCCGAAAACTAGCCGTTGGCTAGCAATTAATGCTAGACCAGTCGACTGCCCTTGGGGCAGTCAACTAGTGCGGGGCTGGACAGACTGCGAGTTTGTCCTATTCACCTATAAAAGGAGCACCTTTTTACACGTGAACGGTACGGTTCCATATAGTGTCGAAGTGCTGCTCGTCTGAATAGTGTTTCTTACTTCCTCTCTCATATTTCTACATTCTGTAAAGAGGAAGATCTCGACTGTAAAGGTTTCTCCACCTGAAGGATCATAGTGAAAGTGGTGCTCGCGGCGTGGATCCTTGGATTAGTCACCCATCTGGGTGGATATCAAGTAACTCCTTTTTGTTAGCATTGCATTTTGTTTCCTTTGCATATTTTCGTTCCGCTGCGCTAACAACAATTGTAGAGACAAAAATCGAAAAAGTTCTATTCACCCCTCCCCCTCTAGCACGCCAAAGACGATCCATCAGTTGGTATTAGAGCCGGTGCATTTCGGAAGAACTAACCGTCAACCAGAGCAAATATAATGGTGTTTCAAGAGGGATACTCCACCGCACGACCACCCTTCTTCAACGGGAACGACTTCGCTTACTGGAAAGGTAGGATGCAATACTACCTTATGAATGATATTGAGAAATGGATTAGTGTTGCAGATGGCTTCGAGGGACCCGTCGATGAAAGAGGAGAACCAACACCGATGAGATCCGGGTCGAAGGAGGTAATGAAGCGGGCGCAATCCAATGCCAAGGCCACCACCACACTGCAGTGCGGGCTCTCGAAGGAGCAACTGAACAAGGTGGGGTCGTTCAAGAGCGCCAAGGAACTGTGGGACAAGTTGGTGGAATTGAACAAGGGGTCAAACGAGTCCAGAAGAGCCAAGAAGGACTTGCTCGTGGCCCAACTCCAATCCCTATCCATGAAGAGCAACGAGACTGTCAGCCAGCTACATGGAAGGGTGAAGGAAATAATCAATGAGCTTCATGTGATTGGAGAAAAGATCGAGAACCGGGACATCGTCAGGTATGTTCTACAAGCCTTCCCAAGAACCACCTTGTGGCATCCATGGTTGATGCATACAAGATATCAAGGGATTTGTCAATTGTTAAATTAGACGATTTATTCTGTGAATTTGAGCTACATGAGCAAGCTAATGACTTGGCCAAAGAGAAGGGTATTGCCTTTGTTGCAAAAAAGGAGAAGAAAAAGAGGAAGGAGAAGAAGAAGGTGATCTATTCCTCCTTATCAGATTCAGAGGAATCCAGCGCCTCCATGGATAGCAACCAGGAGGCATTCATGGTAAGGAAAATGCGTAAAGCTTTCAGAAATTTTTCTAACAAATCATATGCTAGGAAAGGGTCCAAAGGCAAGGGTAAGGCCAAGGACATTATATGCTACAACTGCCACCAAGAGGGACACATGAAGAACGAGTATCCTTAATTGAAGAGAACAAATGACAAGAAGGAGGAGAAGAAGAAAGGTGACAAGAAGAGGTCGAAGGGAAAGGAGAAGGGTGCCACCAACCTAAAGGCGACATGGGATGATCCATCATCCTCGGAGGAAGAATAAGAGCAAGTCTCCCATTTTGCTCTTATGGCACAAGACCACTCAGATTCATCTGATGCTGAAAGAAGCTCAAGTAGTGAAAATGAGAGCTCCTCCACTTCATCATCAGAGTCAGAAGCTTCGGTATGTGAGGTATACCACTTACCCTCCTCTACGTTAGTAAAGATTATTTCTAGCACTAACATGGACTTAGCTAAGGCTAGAAGTAAAATTAAGGATCTAAAAGAAGAAATTGTCATGCTTAGAGTAGAATCTACCAAACTTGAAGAATTGCATGCTAGTTCTACTACTTCACATGCTTTACATCTTGAAACTGAGAATAGGGAATTAAGGAAAAAGGTAGATGACCTCACAAAGGCCCTTAGGAAATTTCAAGTAAGATCTAGTAACCTAGACATGATAATCAACAGTCAAAGGGCCGTTTATAACAAGGCCGGCTTAGGATATAGGCCAAAGATAAAGGAAGTAGCCTTTGTCTCACTCACCGGTAGGATTGGTGCATCTAGGAGACTAGGAGCTAAGGGAAACACAAAGAAGGCATGGGTACCTAAATGATTTTTACATGATACTTATGGATCAAAGATTTGGGTACCAAAAGAGTATGTTTTTCATGTTGTATAGATAAAGGTGAAAGAGACCTCAACTATGTGGATAGTAGATAGTGGATGCTCAAGACACATGACGGGGATGTGAGCAAGTTCACTACTATTAGCTACTTAAGATAAGGGACGGTCTCCTTTGGGAATAGAGGAAAATTGAGAATCATTGGTAGGGGCACCATTGAGGTATCTCCCACGATTTCTATACATAAGGTACTCCTAATCAAAGATATGAAGTTCAATTTACTAAGTGTGAGTCAATTATGTGATGTCGGTTTTAGAGTTGAATTTCATACTAGGAAATATATAATAAGACATAATGAATCGGTGGTTGTGGCACCGGAGACTTGGACATGTTAACTAGAAGGGTTTACAGAGGCAAATTTATACTATCTTAATCTTGCTTATACTATTAACAATGTTGCTAAACGATTCATGTCTAAAGAAAAAGAAGGGTGGTTGTAACGCCCCAAAATTCCCATTTTTAGTTCTTAAAGTCCTTAGAATTATTTAAAAATGGTTTAAAAATATTCTAGATATTTTTAGGGATTTTTAGAATATTTTTATGGAATTTTCCGAGTCCGTTTAGTATATAAAGAAAAAGAAAAACGTTTAAGGGCAGCCGGGGGTTCGAACACGCGACCACCAGGAGACCAAGAGCGCGCGCGACCGGCTGGGCTAGGGTATCAAGCACAGCAAAGGATGGAGAGAAATATATTTAAGGTGTAGTTAGGTTAATCCGCCCCATAAGTATAAATAGGTAATTAAAGAGAGAAGTTTTATTTCTCTCCTCTCCAAACCCTCACGCCGACCTCTCCTCTCTTGGGCGAAACAACACCAAGATCTAGGGGGCCGGCCAAGGCTCTCCTCCAAGAGATCTTCCAATATTCGGAATCCCCGCGACGAGAGGAACGCGTAGGCGCGAAGAATTCTCCGAGATCTCAAGTTTCTCCCGAGCCCTAGACGTCAATCTTAGTTGTAAGTCCAAGATATCAATGT
>JAGFNQ010008492.1:0-22457 GCA_024364735.1 Boesenbergia rotunda
TCCATTTTTAGTTCTTAAAGTCCTTAGAATATTTAAAATGTTTAGAAATATTCTAGATATTTTTAGGAATTTTTAGAGTATTTTATGGAATTTTCCGAGTCCGTTTGGTATTTTTGGAAAAAGAAAAAAAGAAAAAGGAAAAAAAGGGCCAAAAATGAAAAAAACTAATTAAGGGCAGCCGGAGATCGAACCTGCGACCACCACGAACCAAGGGAGCGCGCGGCCAGCTGGGCTAGGTATCAAGCACAAAAAGGAAAGAAAGACAAATATTTAAGCTGTGGTTAAGTTAATCCGGCCCTTAAGTATAATAGCTAATTAAAGAGAGAAGTTTTATTTTCTCTCAAACCCTCTCCCTCTCCCAAGTTGCGCCGACTCTCTCTCTCCCTCCCTCTCTTGGGCGACACCAACACCAAGCCAAGAGAGCCGTCCGAACCCTTCTCCAAGAGATAATTCTATATTCGGGATCCCCGCGACGAAAGGAACGCGTAGACGTGAAGAATTCTCCGAGATCTCAAGTTTCTTCCGAGTTCTAGACGTCAATCTTGGTTGTAAGTCCAAGATATCAATGTAAGTACTGCTCACCTGCAGTAAGAGGCGGTTTTACCGCGAGAATTTCCTTTAAAAGTTTTTAAAAGAGAATTTTTCCTTTTTGCTTTAGCTTTTGCATGTGATCTTAGTTTCTTATATGCTTGTATATTTTGATAACACCCTATGTGAGTTTAGGACCAAGAAAGTTATGAGAAAAGAAAAGAAGATAAAGATAAGAAAGAAAAGGCCAAGGCCTTAAGAAAATCCCCAAAAGTCAAGACTTAGGGATTTTAGCACGCCAAGGTGCTCCAGAAAATGCCAAGGCATTTACAGATAAGAAGAAAAGAAAGAAAAGCTATTTTATTTTATAAGGCCAGTACCCGGCGTCCAAGGCGTCGTTAAAGAAATCCAGGTGTCCAATTCCAAGGTCTTGGCCCTGGTAGACCAAGGTCTGCTCTATTAGGATTGGTGGCTCGCTACCCCAACCTTTTAGGGAACGCGCATGAGATGGTACTTACGTCTTCAGTGGATCCAAGTGATTAGTATTTTTAAGTATATGCTTTAGCAAAGTTTTCTAAAGTTTTCAGAAAGTTTTCAAAAGTTAAAGAATAGCTAAAGTTTCAAGTTGAGCCAAGAAAAGTAGATTGAGATTATTTATTGCTTGAGTATGCATGTTTTGAGCTACACATGTTATTAGTTTTCTTTCAAGCATATTAGTATCTCATATGATGTTCAGTTTGATCTAGAAGCATGTTTGCATATTTCGAGTTTTTGTGAGCTAGATAGTACTTACTAAGCTTTTTGCTTATAGATGCATTTCCTCTTATTGCAGATAAAGGTAAAGGCAAGCAATTCTGAAGGAAGACGACGAGGCGGTGCTGAGTAGAGTGTGTGTGGTGGCTGATGATGGAGAGATCCTTGAGACGAGACATTTTAGTTATTTGAATTGCAATGTTTAAGTTTATTCAAATTTCAAGTTCTTGCTTTATGGAGATTAGTAAGTATTTGAGTTTTGGATAGTTTTATATGCTAAATTTCTTAGAGTAAAGATTCCATGTCATTTCATTTAGCATATATATCCTTATGATTGCATTGGATGAGTAAAAGTGTGAGTAGTTAGAAATATTGATACTTTGTTAGAGAAAAAGGTGTTTGTGCCAAGATAGTATCAATTTTCCTTTTGAATCGAGTTTTATTGCTTAAAAATGTCTAGAAAAGTTGCAATCACATTTCATAATGCTTTAGCAAGGTTGTAGAACATGCATTTGGTATTATAAATTCATAGAAGCCAAGATTGGTACAAACTCTATTGTTAAAGTTTATATAAACTTGTTTAGTTTATTTTCTCCCATAAAAGTCCTAAATTTAAGTTTATGGATTCGTTTGATTGGTTAAATTGTTTAGGAACCTGACATAGAGTATAGAAATGGTGTCGTAGTTTGATATGGCTCGAAATTGAAGGAATGGTGGCCTTGGACAGCAAGGGCCGAAACCTGTAAAACAGATTACAGCCGTATCAGTCGACTGCCACGTCACCAGTCGACTGGTACAGGCTGTTTAAGAAGGGTAAGGTTGTTTTCAACAGGTATTAGCTATGGGATTTGAGAAGAAAGTATGGCATGGTATTATTATACATGATTGCTTAAGTTAGAATATAATTGTTAGCAGAATTTAAAAGTTAAAAGAAAAAAAAGAATTCCGCATTTCTTTTAGTCATGTATAAGAGTAGAGGAGTAGAGAGAAGTAACAATCCGTCTAAGGTAGTAAGAAGGCGGGTCGCTACAACGCTTCTACGTTCTTCTGCTCTCGCGCTTCGCCTCGGAATCCTTCCAACTCGAGCCGACGACGTCCCGCTGCTCCGAAAAAGTCGATCTACCCCGGACGTCGGTAAAAGAGCGATTTAAGTTTACTGTACTTAATTCTGTAATAATCTTTTGTAAACTATTTGCGCCTTATATAGAATTGCCCAAAGTAAACGGTCAACGACTGTGGGCCTTGGAGTTGGAGTCGCCCCAGGCTCCGAACCAAGTAAAATCGACCATGTCTCTGTGTTGTTATTTTTAATTTCTGCTGCGTACTTGCTCTAAATTTTTCGAAAAATGATTTCCGATATTCACCCCCCCCCTCTATCAGTTTTCTCAATCCAACACCCTGTGGCAACCTCTGGAACCACCGTTGAGCTGCTCCCGACAAAGTGTTCAAGAACACCTGGCACTTCACCCCGTCAGTATACTGGTTCAAGAGTGTCGCATTCTCGAACTTACAGACGTGATTCTCCGGATCCGACTTCCCATCATAATCAGGTATCCACGGCCCAAGGAACTGCTTCGGCATGGGGTCCTCGACAATCTCGGACGAGAAAGGGGTAGAGGGAGTCTTCTGAGATATCCTGGGTCCATCCCTCTTCCCCAGTCCCACTTCATGCCTCTGAGCACTGGAGGCCACCGAATGGGCCTTCTCCACATCGCCAGGGGATTCTCTTTGAGGGCCCTGAGCTGCTCCATCCTACCGCCCCACCGGGGTGATGGATCTTCGGGAATGCGAGGCGGAGACCCTGGGGATTTCCTCCCCCGCCGGACCCCCTAGTTGAGGGGCTACCTGTTCAACTTGGTGCTGCTCCAGGGCTTCCTTAATGGCGTTGGCCACTAAACGGTCAAGTTCCTCTCTGGTGAGGGTAAGGGGTTGTCCCTCCGATCCTGCCATCGGTGCTCCTTCAGGTGCTTTGTTAGTTTCCCACAGATGGCGCCAAATTTGTTCCAGAAGGAGTCGTCGACGATGACCAGTCATGGAGGTTCGACCCGCGTAGAGGTTATTATGCACGGGAGGAACTTGGGGGCCTGCGAAGTTAACACAAGCGTTAAGGGGCACGTCGACGGGGGTCCGGTGGAGTCCACTCCGACGCTCAAGTTAGTAGATTGTCCAAAGAATAACTGCAACGAGAAAGAAAGACAGTATGTAAAACGAGAGATCCCTCCTCTCTTACCGGAGAGGTTGGACTACCTTTTATACCAATGACGAAGGGATAGATGTGCCACTGCTCGGTGCCACATCTCCCGCACTTAAGCCACGTCCCCCCCTTTGTTCGGTGGCCATGGGATGTCTTTTGAAAAGGTCTGTGTCGTTATCGGCTCGCAGCCCGTTGCGAGATTCAGGGGTCGCGAAGGCTTTTCATGACGGGGATGCTTATCTATACCTCGAGAGAGGCCCGCGTATGAGGTCGGTTACCACGGGGATTCCACTCCCCCCCCCAGGAGAGCTCGGGGTTTACGCATGCCACCTCTCCCGATGTGCTATCGGGGCCTAATCTCCCTGGGTGTTCCCGAGAGGGATCTTCAGCTGTCCTTCCCGGATGCGTCTCCCTCGGGGCTTCTAGGGACCCCAGGCAAAGGGTCGCTTCAGCCTACTGCCATTGTGTTGGGCAGCTTCTTCATCCCTCGTCCCGGCCAGGACTCGTTTAACCCTATCAGTATGTTTTATTAATATAATTATTTTGTTACATGCAGCTGGTGCTAATTATGTTAATGTTAATTTTGGCAAATGTATATCAAATCATTGAAGAGAAGTTTGCTGAAATATTTGGTAACTATAGTCAGGTGAATTTCTTGAATTTTGTCTATATGAAACATTTTTGACTTGCAGTACATGGGGTTGATTCATGTGACTACATTATTTATTAATTATTTATCTTTGTAGAAATTTGATGAGCTCAAATTTTGCATGTCCATTTCTCTATCCTAATAGCAGCAGTGTTATTTGTTGAAGACAATGATGCATAATTATTTTATTAATCATTTAAAGACCATTTCAATTAGCTCCTTTAAGAGTGCCACGAAACAAATCTACTGAATAGATAGGAATCAATATTCACGAAGGTATAATTAACCAATAAAGAATCTGTGGTTGTATTAGAGAGGAATTTGTGAAGTCTTGTCTGATCATTGTATTTTCGTAATTTGGTATGCCCTATGATAATTTATAAATCAAATTGTTGGGCTGTTAGCTTAGTAGGAAGCAAGCTATACGTGCCAAAAAAATTTAATAAATCATAAAAAGTTAATGAAGTGGAGATGTAATGCTCAGTAAATGTGTTGAAGTCATTGTAAAGGATAAAATAAAAATTATAATCTAGAGTAAATAGAAGTAACTCAATGAATGATAAAATGAGAGAAAGTAGATTAAGATGATATAAATATGTCCACAAATGACCAATAAATTTATTGTAGTGGGGGTTGTCTCTTTAACGAGTGAAAAGCTTGTTAATGTTTATTATCAAGAAATAATTACGTAAGAATTAAATCAATATCTCTCACAATATGAATTGCATAATGACTAATAAGTGTTTTAAGTGGAGTACAAACAATGAGACAATTTAGGTTCATGCATAAGAATACCAATAGTTACACTACCAAAAAAAATAATTATTCAGAACTTTAAACAGGGATAGTCATTAAGAATGCTATTTACTTAACAATGCATGCTATGCTAGAAAGTTTAGCTATTAAGGATGTTATTTATTTAACCATGCTATGTTAGAAAGTTTAACTATTAAGGATTCTATTTATTTAACCATGCTATGTTAGAATGTTTAGCTATTAAGGATGCTATTTATTTAACCATGCATACTATGTTAGAAAGTTTATCAATGTTCATCTTGTTTTGTTTTGTTCATGTCTTCTTGCTAGCCATAAAGTTACTTCCACTTTGAGTTCCAGATAGATCAATAGGCAGGAAAGCATTTAATTCAAATCCTTTTCCTTTAAGTCTGTTGTCAATATTTCCTGAATGTTCATCATTTGATGCTTCAACTGCAAGATGATCACCATTGAATTAGGAGGATGTATATTATTCGTTATGTCAAGCACATTTTGTTATGTAGGAAAAGAACATTTTGTTATGTCAAGCACATTTTGTTATGTATACCATTTGCTAGCCATAAAGCACATTTTGTCATATCAAGCACATTTCCTGAATAATTCATTCTGTTATTTGTTTGTTTATGTAGGAAAAGAAGAAGATGAAAGAAGCAAGATTGCTAATGGAAGAGGTTGATATCTTGATGTTCTTGTAGTTTTTTTCATGACTTTATGGATTTTTATGGATTGGATGTGATCACTTATCTTGTACTATATTTGGATGTTATCTGTATCGATATGGATATGATGGTATGTTTTGTTTGTATGTTTTATATCTGTATGGATATTTGGATGATATGTTTCATTTGGATGATATGTATTGATTGGTTGTGATCACTTATCGTTTGGATGTTCTTGTTATTTAGATGTCTTATATTTGTATGGATATGATGATATGTATTGATTTGTACTATTTTATAACTGTATGGATATATTGAATGTAGCTAAATTGATAATATTGATTGTATTGAAAAAAATTTGAACAATTTGGGACGAATTTTGCAACGAAAAAAATTCATCCCCGACATATTGTAACTTATCATAACCCTTTGGTCTCTCAGTTTTTGGGATGAATTTTTAGATTCGTCCCTGATTCTGGGACGAATCAGTGAATTCTGAATCTGGGATGAATCAGTGAATTCATCCCAAAATCAGGGACGTGATTCGTCCCTGAATCTGGGATGAATTAGAGATTCGTCCCTGAATCAGGGACGAATTTTTGGATTCGTTCCAAAATCAGGGATGAATTCAATGATTCGTCCCTGAATCTGGGATGAATCAGTGAATTCGTCCCAAAATCAAGGACGAGTTTACTGATTCGTCCCTGAATCTGGGACGAATTAATGATTCGTCCCTGAATCAGAGATGAATTTTTGGATTCGTCCCAAAATCAACGACGAATTCACTGATTCGTCTCTGAATCCGGGATGAATTCACTAATTCGTTCCTGATTCAGGTCCCTAAATCCGGCACGAATTTTTGGCGTCATCCCTAAATCAGGGACAAATTCACTGATTCATCCCAAAATTAGGGACGAGTTCACTGATGTTGGTGCCGGAAGCACCAGATCGAACCTGGGTTTTGATAATGATAAAGGGTTCATAAGTTAAGGTTATATTGTGATCTAATGAATCTATTAAGTGTGCAGGAAAAGTCCTAGGTAAGCTAGGCACGAAGTCCTGGTTCGAGGAATTGGGCAATAAGTCCTGGCCGAGGGCTGGGCACCGAAGACCTGTCTGAGGGTTGGGCAATAAGCCCTGGTCGTGGACTGGGCACGATGTCCTGGTTCATGGAATTGGGCAATAAGTCCTGGCCATGGACTGGGCACCGAAGAACTGACCGAGGGTTGGGCAATAAGTCCTGGTCGTGGATTGGGCACCGAAGTCCTGATCCGGAAGATCGGGCAAAAGTCCAACCGGAGGAGTCGGTTGGCAAAAGGTAAATTCTCCTGAGAGGAGTAGGCGAGGACGTGTTCCCCGGAAGAGGGAACATTAGGCGTCGGTTCGATCTAGGGTTCCATTTGGGAAGACCAAAGTCAGAACCAAGACAGCGCAGGCTATTATTTGTACTTAATTTATCTATTACTGTTGCTTTGGAACTAACCCTGGTTACAGGAACAATGGATGGAGTTCTCCGCATCCCAGGCGCCTGAGAGGACTCAGGAGCCCGAGAATGCAGGCGCCTGTATGGATACAGGCGCCCCAGATAGGGTGATTCCAGCAGTATGCGAAGTTGAGCCTCCACGTCAGCAAGGGAGGCGCCTGTGAGCATACAGGCGCCCTAGACGTCCCAAGCGCCCTGGATAAAGGGATAAACGTTGGCTAAGTCTGCAGATGAGGACGCACGCAGATGGGCACACGTGTCAGGTGCCCTACATCAACAGTGCGGCCTAGATAGCTGTATATAAAGGGGTTCACCCCCTTGCTTCCAGACAATAATTCTTTCAACAAAAGCACTCAAGCGCTCAGTTTTATTTTCTCCGTGCTCAAGTTTCTGTTGGGACCGGGTGCATGTCGACAAGGATACGAGTTCGTAAAATTTAAAATTTTTACGTGCAGCGGAAGAGTTTGCATAAAATAATTTCCTAAATTATTTTAACTTCGTATCTAGCATGCAACCTTATAGTGTATCGACATAATCATAAAATAAAAGTTTGCGAAAAAGTAAACTAATTTACTTTTGTACCTTGCGTAACTCGAAGAAAGGGACGAGATCCAACCGTAGCGTCCCTTGGAAGCTTCGCCTCTATTCGCGTCCACGCCGAGTTCTCTTCGGGATGACTTCGCAAAGTCACGAGTTTTGTGCCGACGAGAACTACTAGATTCTCGGAAGGCACAACTAGAAGGATAAGAGAAAATAATGAAAAACTAACCAACGAAGTAACGGAATCAAATTCCGGGAAGAGAGGAATCGCTATCCGCTTCTTCTTCTTCGCGTTCGGGTTCTCCTTCTTCTTCTTGAAGCTCACGCCAACCTCAACTAAGGGAGGAGTTGCGCCGGCCCTAAGTCACCAAGTGGGCGCCGGCCCTAGGCTCCAAGTGGGCGCCGGCCCTAGGCAAGAGAGGGAGAGGGAGAAGAGAAGAGAAGAGATTAAGAGAGAGAGGGAGAGCTCTATGATTCAATTACTTGAATTGGAATTAAGGGCTAGCCTTTGGTTCCTTTATATAGTAGCAACTCCTTTGCTAAGTCTCCCTCTAAACCGAATTAACGGAATTAACGGAATTAGTTATAAGAAATTTATCTTATAAATTTTCTTATTGCTTATTCCGTTTAAGCCTAGTCTTATTATAACCATTTATAATAAAACAAATTAGTTATCATAAGAAATTTATTCTATAAATTTTCTTATGAATTTATTATAACTAACTTTATAATAAAACTAATTATTTATCATAAGAAATTTATCCTATAAATTCTTATGAATTAATTCCGTTTAAACCAAGTCTTTATTATAAACTAATTTATAATAAAAAACTAATTCTTCTTCTCTTTAAATTATGGAATAAATTTTATAAGAAATTTATAAACTTTCTTATTATGGAAAAATCAATTCATAATTGATTTTATAAAATTAAAATAAACTCAATTCATGGATTATTTTAATCTTCCATAAAAGAATAAATTTCTATAAATTTATTTATATAAATTTCTTTATACAAATTTATTTATCCATAATTCATAAAATAAATCGTGCTTGATTTATCTTATTAATTAAACCAAATAAATTGATTTAATTACCTTTAATGGCCGGCCACCACAAGGAGGGTTAATACCCTCTTTGGCCGGCCAAAACCGACCCGAACCGATCGCGAATTAAACTCATTTAATTCGCCAAAAAAAAAAGCCTTCAAAAGACTTGCCATTTTAGTTTCCATTGCGCCTCTGATTAACTCAGATTCGACTTATTTCTCTTGATCGAAAAATTCAATTTTCAACTCGTTTTAAATCCCTCGGATTACTCGTAGTGCGTGTGACTAAATAGGCTTTCGATTTATGTTGGTCGTCTATAATTAACTAATTATAGAACGATCATGAGTGGCACCTAGTAGTACATCATGATCCCCAATTAATCGAAAGATCAACGGTTTGACCTTAGAAGAAATTATTCTGAAACCCTTCAGCAGCTCTAATGAATCGTGCCCCATTCCCTTCACCACCTTATACCCACTTGGTTCAGGACACGGTCAATGGTGTCAGTCCCCACTAGGCTGACTACGTCACGCCTAGCCCAAGTAATGTCTTACTCGTCCTTTGGATTTCTAATTACTCTCATGTATTTTAGAGACTCTCACTCTAAACATGATATGCTCTGGCCAGAGGCTTTGAGTAACAATCCGACGATAGGCCTGGGTATACATCTCCTCGCAAGGAGTGGTGAATCCTTTGTAGGCTGTTCAAACATCTTCGGGCACTTCGGCTTATACCCGATCATCCTGGGTCCACACCTCCTTGGAAATGCTTGCTTAAGATGTCAAAGTATAAGTCTCCATGACCAAGATGACTTGAACACCGCAAGTCAAAGGAACATCGCACTTAAGCCGCAGTAAGATCTTCATTGACATATCTACATGTAGATTCCCATATGAAGTCTTACAGCTAGTCACTCCAATGAACTAGTTCCCTTAACTAGCATCCATGTTTATCTCCGGACATCCCAATGTCACCAGCCAGTGAGAATCAGCTGATTAGAGAATAACTCATGCTAGTCTCAACAGAATTGATAGTGTCCGTTTTTATCAATTCATCGACTAGGGATATTTTCAATACTTCACATTTGCGCATTTAGAGATAATCACTAGTTGTGATCTCATCACAAATTCTCTTATGTTGTGAGTTGTATTGCGGACATTCAGTAGATGAGTTTAAGATCCCAATCAAATACATAAGCATGTATACTCAAATAGTGAATTATCATTTATTAATATAAATGTTTTACAATCATAAGGCGATTGCCTTAGGACACTTCTCTGATATCACTAACAGTTTCAAGTGCCAACAACGCTCCAGAACGACGACCCGCTGCTCCAATCTTCAATTCCTTTTCCGATTGTCGGTATTTGTTTTTAAGCGCTTGAATTTAATTCTGTATTCGTGCTTCAACTATTGTAACATTTTTCGAAATATAGAATTGCCTAACGTAAATGGTCAAGGACCGTGGGCCTTGGAGAAGGAGCCGATCTAGACTCCGAACCAAGTAAAAGAAATTGTGTTAACATTGATTTAATTTTCCACTGCATAATATTCTTTTCATATCCGAAATTTTTATCGATATTCACCCCCCCTTCTATCGATTCTAAACGATCCCACAAGTGGTATCAGAGTGGGTGGCTCAAATCTGATATAATCACCGATTTAGCAATTTTTGGATTTCTCCTCAAATATTTTTTTTCGTTCATCGAGGTTGGTGCAACACCACTCGATTATTATTATTATTATTCCTACCGCATTGCTAATCCAAGACTCAATCTTGGAACAAAGCTGTTATTTTCTTTGTATGTTTCAGATTAAATTCTATGGCCATGCAAGAAGGTTACAACACCGCCAGACCCCACTCTTCTCAGGAGAAGACTTCTCCTATTGGAAGAGTAAGATGGAGGTCCACCTGAAAACTCAGGTGGACATGTGGATCATCATCCAATCCAGACTAGAGATCCCCAAGAATGCACAAGGTGAGGTGCAAGGATACACAGAGTGGGACGGACCACTCAAGAAGAAAATTAAAGCAGATGCAAAGGCCACGCAAACACTACAATATGGCTTAATCAAGGAAGAGCTCAATCGCGTAGACCCCTTCAGCAGCGAAAGGAGCTTTGGAACAAATTGATCAAACAGCACGAGGGTACGTCAGATACGCGGATTAGTAAAAGAGATCTGCTACTCAACAAGCTCTACACCATCAAGATACACGATGGGGAAACAGCAGCACAACTCCACGCAAGAATCCAGGAGTTGATGAACGGGCTACATACAATAGGTCATAAGGTGGAAAACCATGACCTAATAAGGTACACTCTGAACTCATTCCCAAGGAACTCACTGTAGGCATCTATGGTATATGCCTACATGGTTTCTAAGAACCTTTCTGAAATTAAGCTCGATGAATTGTTTTCCGAATTGGAGTTACATGAACAAACTAATACTACAATGGTCGAGAAAAATATAGCGTTTGTTGCAGGTAAAACTCCAGGAAAATCACAAAAAAAGAAGCAACAACCGATACCCGAGTCCGACTCAGATTCGAAGTCTGACGAAGACGGAGTCGATCATCCAAAACTGGTTCGGATGGCTCGCAACTACTACAAGGTGTTGAAGAACCAAACGAGCAAAAAGAAGACGACTCAAAAGAAGAATGATCCAGCTGAACCCTCAACGAGCCAGAAGACTAAAGCCAACATAACATGTTACGAGTACAAAAAGAATGGTCACTTCAGGTCGGAGTGTCCCAACCTGAAGGAAAACAAGAAAGCTTGGAGGAAGAAGGCACTGCAAGCCACATGGGACGAATCTCCCTCGGAGGATGAAGAAGAGGCCCCGTACTCCAACCTCCTCACGCTGACCGCCTCGGAAGACCTCGACTCCGGAACAGAATTAGAACCTGATGAAGACGTCGACATCGGAAAGCTCTCGATCAAGGCCATTGATCGAGATCAAAACATCCGAGGGTTCGTTAAGAGCTCCAATTCAATTTGGATCTAAAGAAGAATGGAGGCCAATCCTTAAAAACGGCCAACTCCTCAACCCAATTTCAAAGCCAATTGGAAACCTTATTGGATCCGGATCTTTTCCATTAACCCAACACCTCAACTCGATCCATCAAGAAACCCTTCTCCTCATCTCACATGAATCACTTCCTGAGGCCAGATTCTTCGCGCCGACGCCGGGAACCCGACGCTGCCCCTCTCCTCCATCCACCACCAACAAAGGCCGGCGTTCCACCTCCATCTCACCACCGTCGGTGGGCCATCCATCCCTTCACCCCGTCCACTCCATCTTCTCCTCCTCCTCCTCCCCCTCTCCCGGTTGCGAGAGGTTCCGTCCGACGCCCACGCTGCACCAACGCACCATCTTCTTCCCAAGCCTTCGACGCTGCCGGATCTCCAGAGTTCGTCTCCTCCTCTTCGGGTTAGAAGAGGAAAGGGCAGATCCTTCGATTCCGGCAGCCCCATCTCCTTTGTTGCAACTCCTCTTCGGGTTAGAACAGGAGAGTGCATCTTCATCGCATCCGGCTGCCCCATCTTCTCCGACAGCCAATCTTCTCTTCAGGTTAGAAGAGAAGAGTTCGTTCTCCATCATCCCAGCAGCCCCATCTCCGCCAATTCCGCAGTCACTCCATCTTCCGGTTAGCAGAGCCTTCACCCGTCCGCTGACCATCCGAACTTTGGGTTGTTTTGTTTCTTGAATTGATTGTTGATGTTTGTTAAGTGCGATTGATTCCCCATGTGTGAATTGCTATGTACTTTGTATAAATTGTTTCATGTATACAACTTGTTCGGTGAATTATCTCAACCAGTTGTTAGGTTCAATTTGATACATTTTACTTGTTTAATTCTTGCTTTGTTTTGTTCTTCCAATTTATTTAAGTTTTGTCCTTCATTAGGATATCATTAGTTTAGATTTTATTAATGCTCCATTTTTTTAAATGCTTAATTTATGTTGCTTTTTAATTTCCTTTCATCAATTACATTTCTTTAGTGACATTATTTTTCATTTATTAGGATCCTTGTCAGAAAAAACCAAAATCGCAAATAATAGAATCTCAAGATTATCATTCTATCGTTATATTCTTGGGAATACGACCCGAGTTATCTCTATGCTATATTGGCATAGAGATATTTGATAACTTCACTGTATTTGATATTTGTGGTACGACACTCAAGCTATCAACACCTAGAGCCTATCCAAGCGCTTGGAATCCATCCAAAGTGCCTCGAACCTTCCAACACATGAAAACGTCTCTAGGAGTCTTAGAATTTCATTTAGGTCATTTGCTTTAGTTGTCTGTATCATAGAATTAGCACACAATCATAATATAAAAGCATATATAAAATAATTTGACAGACTTGGGATTGTCTGATCTTGACTTTTTGATTTTCAGTAAAATTCTAGGTTGGATCGATGCCTAGCCTTCCCTTTGAAGGGATCGCGCTCTCACCAACTTCTTTAAGAGAATGCGTCCTCATCTATTTTTCTCAGAAGATTTTATCTGACTTGTTAAATATTTGGCTTTCCAAATTTGTTTGGACTTTCTGATTTTAACTCTTAGGACTTCCTTTCGATGTGTTGCCCTCCAAATCTGTCAACCTTCTAGACGTCGATCAGGTCCTCCAGCCTCCCCTAAACTTCCCATCTGGTATACTCGATACGCCAAGTCTTTTGTCTAGTATCCAGTATAGCAGACTTATTAGGATTTTTCCCTTGCCTAGTATCTACTAGGATTTTTTTAGTTGAGGTAGCTGCATATTTAGTCAACCTCATTAGACCATAACATAGCTTAATTTTGAATTCTTTGTCAATCTCAAAATCAAGTTTGATTCTTTGATGTTCTCTACACCATAGAGGATCAAAATCAAGTTCAATTATCTAATGCTCCCTACACCGTAGAGGAATCAAGCTCTAAGATCGAGTCTGAGATTGGGATGGATGTCTGCTAGTGAGGCAAAAACACAGACGGAAGATGTCATGATCTGGGATTAAGAAAGGAATCGGGCTCTAAGCCCGAGTCTGAGACTGGGATGGATGTTGGTTAGTGATGCTAAAACATAAACGGGAAAATATCATGTTTTGATATTGAGTCAAGGAGATATCCAGTTTTGAGCCCGAGCCACAGAGGATGCTGATTGTCTGAAATCGGGGCCTGAATGACATACTCATCTGAGATTGTGATGTAGTAGTTTACTTGTTACCGATAAAACTTGAATCCTTTGAGAGAAGTATATTGAGCTAGGTTGACTAAACAAGAGTCTAATCCAGATGGGGTTTGATTCCCTTAGGATTACGTTCGACTCCTCTTGATTTTAACGGAACAGCTCATTGAGACTTTGGATACATAGGGGCTGGAGGATTCCGGCACATCAATATATATAATATATTTACACAATTAAGACCCATTTAATTAATTTCCTCTACGTAAACGCCGTCCGTCAATTAGTTCTTCCTTAATAATATATTAATTCTACGTGGTTAGCACATCGGGGAGAGTGGAATGGGCGCCCAGAATCTTGCCGCCCACGTCGGGGAAGCTCTCGCAGCCGGGCAAGGGACCGACCCTCCCGTCCTGCTCCACCACCAGCGGGTACTGCATCAGGTGGCCCTTCATCTGCTTTATCTCCGGCGAGGCGTAAGAGTGCCAATTATCCTGTGCGAGATTGTTGACGTGCCTGACACATTCAAGGCTCTGCGGCTCCCGAAAGCAGTCACTCAACCCGCCCATGTGTTCCGCCCAAAGAGACATTCTGTACCCGTAAACCTATATACATACATTCCACCAAATATCATCTCTTTTCTCGTCTGTAGTGTACGTACGTACCGTCCAAAGAGACCATGCATGAAGATTAAGAGACCATGCATGAAGATTAAGAGACCATGCATGAAGATTACTGACCTGTCCGCGAGGATGGCCATGCCTGGCGGCCCAACTGTAGTGTGGCTGATACGCACCCATTGCGATCTCAGTGTCCCTGGAGCCCTCCATGGATCTTTGGTTAATGTTTGCCGATCCCATGATCACGGCCTCATCGTCCACGATCATGCCTTTTGAATGAACATAAATCATGAATCTACGGAATTTCTGAGACAGACGCTGCAGCTAGCCAGAATTAAGTTCGAAATTTTAATAATTTGCATGAGATCGATAGATCTGTCATATATAATTAGCATAATATATATATACACACCTGAGGAGCGTTTTCTTGATTAGTGTTACTTGATTGCGTTTGTTTCAGAAGGGGTTCGCACTTGCCGAGACAGTAGAAGTTCAAGTAGTCCTGAGGGTGCTTGGTTTCAGAGAGAACTGCAGCTTCTTTGAGGGCATCTCCGATGACTTTGTACATCATCGATATTGTTTGCCCCTAGAACGATATATCTATACAGATTTAGTCATCATGATCTAATTAATGCACGATATATATATATATATATATATATATATATATAGGAAGAATTTAGAAGATGGATCGACCTGCCAGAAGAGTATTTCTTGCACGGCGCCACTGGTGGGAATTCCCTCGGGCCACATTGGCACCACGATATAAACTGCAAATCGTTCTTTGGCCTTGATTTTGCTCACAATTTTCAGGGTCAACTCCATGGGTATCAAATTATCAGCACCTGCATTTTTGTAGGACGGCCAAAAGTAGGAAGAGCCAATGAAGTATTGGTTCTCTATGTAGATGAAGTGCTGGGCTGCTCGTATTGCTTTAACGTACGCAGTGTGTATGCTTTTGTCTATCTTCAAGTTCTTGGCGCAGACGAGATTCTGCAACAAGGAATTATAAAGACAGTTTGAGAAAGGCAATGCCGATCGAGGCCTCGGATCGTTTTATGAGAAATTGCAGACTGACCATAGCCTCTGCTTGCTGCACTACTTTTGGGAATCCTTTCACCGACCCTGAATCGATTGACCGGAAAATCTGGAAGCCGGTTGTAGTTGAATAAATACGTGCGTGCAGTTAGAACTGAAGAAGAAGAAGAAGAAGAAGAAACCTGGACGTGCCAATTCTCTGGATCATTTTCAGTGGAAGTTTGGCTACTAGACTCGTAGGCAGAAGGAGAAAGAATCCACGAAATCCTTTCGATCTTAAGCAAGGCATCATCATTCCAATGTGTCACTTTTCTCAACTTGAAATCTCTCCATTTCGTAGCTTTTCTCCACCTCTGTTCAAAATTCGTCAATATATCATGAGCCGCTGGACCTTCAACTTTACAGTGTAAATCATGCCACGGCTGCCTGGGGCCTTGGTTATTATTGCCCTATATCCTCAAATCGTCAGTCAAAACACGATCATAACAACCAAAATTCATCTTAGATTACTCACTTGAAATGTAGGGTTGTGGATATCCTTGCGGAAAACAGTATCAAGATCAGCGAAGAGCCTATGCTGGGGAGTGTCGTAACGACCGTCGCATAGATCCAGTCCGCCGATGAAAGCTGTTACTTTCCGGTTGTTCCCATTCGCATGGGTGTCCATGATAACACATTTCTGATGGTGCGTAAACAGAGTTCCGACGACCTATATATATATATATATATATAAAGAAAAGTCTCAGCTATTGGATGAAGAATGAAGTTAATTAAAGAGTATGTATGGCATACATGTTGCTTGAAAATGCTCAGCTTGTTGCTTGCATAGCGAGGAGCCAACACACAATGCACGTTTGAATGCTTAAAGAACTTGCGAGTTTCTTCATCATGCGTGTGCATGACACCGTCCTGCAATGTCGAATTAGCCACACGATGACATTGGCCTCACACTAGCTAGCTAGCTAGATATTAGATATTGAAATCGTCATATATATCATCTATCCTTACTGTTTTCAGAAGAAACTTGTCGTGCGAAGTCTTGTCGTCCCAAATCAACATCACCACGCGAACCTCTTCCTGCGTCTTGTACTTCAAAAGCTCCCCGAGAGTCAACTCCCCGCCCTTGGCCGGCACCGGCCGCGTTGGCTCCCTGACGAGCTTCACCCTGTGGTAGAATGACCATCCGACTATGTAGATGAAGTGATGAGCTTCCACGATCGCATGGCACATGTCCTCCCAGCACTTGCTGTGCTCGAAGAACTTGCCGTTGTCTAATTCAATCTCAGGCAGCATGCTGTCCGGGACATGAGCATCTTGGTAAAGGGTGATTTGGCCCCGTCTGTGGAGAGGGAAGTATGCATTGGGCACGCCGGTATACTCTGGACCCGCACCGATCCCATCTTTATACAAAGGGTTCCCGTCGATGCTCTTGAACTGGATGCTCAGGTGAAGATCTGGATATGGCTTCGTGGCCACCCCGCTGTGATCGATCACGGGAAACCACCCGGTGAGCGGCTCCCCCGACAGGATTCTCTCCACGGGGATCGTCGCTATACCGATCATTTGGGCTCCGAACACATCGTTGTCCTTCACCTGGAACTCGATCTTGTCGGTGGGGTGAGCCACGGGCACGCAGAAGTGCTCTTCCCATTTCGGGTCTTCGCTGTTGGGAATCACTCTGGTCTGCGCTATCGTTGCTCCGGCGACACAGACGGAGACGTAGGGGTCGCTGGTGATCATCTTGCTCATTCCTCTGTGGCTGCTCTCCGAGTGCCGGCGAGGCGCCGAGCAGGCTCCGTACATGGTGAAGCATTTCCTCATCCTCTCCGTCATGAGATCCATATTGGGAAGCGATCTGGCTTCCAAGATCCAGATGTCCAGGTCCCCATGCAAGAACTTGAATCTGCCGGCATCATATGACCTTTTCCCCATTCCTGCCTGTAACAGGAATCCAGACGAATCTAAGCCACCATCACCTGTATGCTCTCGTGCATCTTATCTTGTCTGTCTCTGGGTGTTGTCGATATGCTGATGAAGAAATTGATTGCCGGAAGGAGATGATCAGTAGACAAAGAAAGAGAGGATAGTCTATAGAAAAAACTATATAAAAAAAAACAGTTTTAATCAGGGGAGGAGCTTGCTGTTGGTGGAGCGGTTATTTCGGTTACATGGGAAACACCCACCGCTAGAATGAATCCCATAACTCCTCCAACGATGGGAATGTAGTAAAAACAATTCAAAAAAAAAAAAAAATGATGACGATGATATTAGAGACATAAGCTTTTAGAGGGACTTTTAGATGCTGAAATTTTAATTTAAAAAATAAAGAATTTAAAATGTTCTATAAAATTAAATGTAGTTGATTGGTTGAGACATTTTGCATATAATTGCAATTCCTAGAAACAAAAATGAAGATTAAAAAACTAATTCAACAAATTTATCTAAATTTAAAAGAAATATAATTAGTAATACTTGGGAAGAAATTTATACCACTATTCTTTGGAAATTAAGAGTATGTCAATATTATCCAACTATCTATTCACTCTCGTGTTGATAGTTTTAACCAAATCACGCCGCAATACCTTTAAATTTTAATTCCCTTTGTATATACTGGTTTTATTATCCTACACGCTCATCCCTGAGCAACTTAAAAAAAATGGAACCACTATATTAGTGGTCCCTCAGGCCACCCACTATTATTAGGAGGGAGATAAAGCGGGAAATCACAATTGGCAAGTGACTGAGCGGGGTCTACAGAGGCTGTGAAGTCCTCTGTTGAGTTATGACTCCCTGACCACTATAGCCTTATCCCAATGACTCCCTGACCCTTCATGCTGATTTTCAAACATTGATGGCTGCTAATTGGGAATCTGATCAGTGGTATGGAGAATGGAGCACGGTGCAGTTTAGACTTAAACGGAAGCTTAATCAATTGAAGCCAGAACTCAAGCGTTTGAATCATCAACATTTTCAGCATATTAATGAGAAGGCAGCTACTGCCTTGGCTTATTTGTAGCAATTACAGTAGGCGGGCTTGATATTTGGTGAATTTGAGCAGAACTACAGCAGGGTGCAGCAAGCGGCAGCGCAACTTAGCAATGCAGCCTACCGGTTTTGTGCCCAAAAAGCGAAAATCAAATATCTTAAAGAGGCTGATCGAAATACCACTTTCTTCCATGCACTAGTCAAAAGGAATAACAAGCGTAGAGAGATTGTCGTACTGGAAAAGGCTACAGGCGAACTAACCCACTGTCAAAGTGAAGTAGTAGAGGAATTTATTCAACATTACCAACAGCTGCTAGGAACTGCAACTCAACGTGAGCCTCTACAGCACACTTGTTTGTCTTTTGGCAGATCACTCACGCAGGAACAGCAGGAGGGTTTGATCAGGGAACCAACTTCAGCAGAAATTAAACAAGCTTTGTTCAGTATTGGTGATCAAAAAGCGTCGGGTCCGGACGGATATGATCCAAAGTTTTTTAAACACTCTTGGGATGTCATTAGAGCAGATTTTGAGGCAGGCAGTGTTGGAATTCTTCAGAACAGGGAAGCTATTGAAAATATGGAACCACTCTTTAATATCCTTGGTCCCTAAGACAGAGTATCCTAGTAAAGTCACACACTATAGGCCAATTTCATGCTGTTCGGTATTTACAAAGTGGTTCCAAGTTCTAGCAGGGGAAGATAGCGGCAGTGTTGATCGGATTTTCATCCAGCACAGACGGCTTTTGTTAAAGGAAGGACAATAACAGACAGTATACACTAGCCAAGAGTTGCTACGGAACTATACAAGGAAAAGGATATCCCGTAGATGTACACTTAAGGCAGACCTTCCAGAAGGCTTTGATACAGTTAATTGGGATTTCTTGTTTGAGGTGCTCCAGGATTACAGTTTCCGCCACATATATTGAGTGGGTGCGAGAATGTATCACCACAGTTTCCTACTCGCTCAGTATTAAGGTAGTATGCATGGGCACTTCACAGGAGCGCGAGGACTTCGGCAGGGGGATCCGCTCTCCCATACTTATTTGGTATCTGTATGGAATACATGACCAGAATGTTGAGCAGAATACCAGAGGGCCGGGTTTCATTTTCATCCCCAAATGTGCTGATTGCGCATAGCTCACCTGCTATGCGGATGACCTGTTATTATTCTCCAGGGGGGATGTTGCATCAGTAGGGACACTTATGGATGTCTGGGACAGTTTGGGCAAATGGCAGGGCTTAGAGCCAATCTGGACAAGTCAAATATATACATCTCAGGAGTATGAGGGTACTAGGAGGCGCTGCTTGAGCTTATAGGGATTTCAGACTGGTTCCATGCCATTCCGCTACTTGGGCATTCCCTTGGCATCTAAAAAGCTACGAATAGCAGACCACGCACCACTGATGGATACCTTGGCAAAGAAGGTTAAGTTTGGCCAAAGAATACACTGACCCATGCAGGTAAAGCATAGTTGATCAGATCAGTATTGCAGGGGTGGAGTGTACTGGTGTCGATTCTGCCACTGCCAGTTGGAGTCATAGACAGGATATATAGTATATGCGGGGGATTTATGTGGACATCGAAGCACCCACCCATTGCTTGGACGGAGATGTGTAAGCCTAAGGAAGAGGGAGGATTGGGATTCAGGGACCTCAGGGCATGGAATGATGCGCTATGGCCAAGTGCTATGGAGGATTCAGGACAAGCAGGACACGTTATGGATCCGTTGGGTTCATCATACATATCTTACAGCAGTCAGATATATGGCACTGGGCAGGCGAAGCAGGTAGATTTACCGCTCATAAGAGATTATGTCAGCTTAGAGATAGGATTGTCACGTATCACTGGATCATCATAGGCGGCGCAGATGAGGTTGACTGATTGGTTTGAGCTCCACCAGCAGCACCGTAGTGGCATCAGGATGGCATATGATTTTTTTGCCGGCCAGTGGGGAGCAGATATGGCTGTGGTCTGCGATGGTATGGAAGAAAATATACAGCCGAGTCATGCTTTCACTGTATGGCTCCTGGCCCATCGTAGACTGCATACTTGTGACCGATTAGCTTACCTGGGGGAGGAGACAGGGGCATGTTCGATCTGCCGAGAGGAGCCTGAGACTCAGGAGCATATTTATTTCAGGTGTCCCTTAGTGCACCAGTTATGGGATCGAATACGTTCTTGGTTGCAGATGGGCTCTGCCATGAGTACTTGATAAGTACCATTTTGTTGATTATTTTAATTGCTAAAATTCATGTTTGACCCATGTTTTACTTGCTTAATTGTGATTTTACCCTAGGTTTTAGGACTTCCTCTTATTTTGGACTTAATTGCAAAATTGCACATATTTGGATTATTTGGCCACTAAATTTTTGATCTATTTTTGTAGGCATGAAAGGATCCTGGACCTAGGGCATACTGGGTCAAACTTGAGTCAGAGGTGGACCCGGATCGAGTTATCAAGCTTCGGATTAATCCGGGCCGTCCGATTCAAAAGCGGCTAGATCTGAGCCATCTGGGACCATCTGAAGCAATCCGAGCTAGGGTTATGGTTGATCAAGCACTCTGATCAAGATCTGAAGGTTTCATCCCAATCAGAGCTCATTCAACCGTTGGATCAAGCTCGGAGGGCTCTAGATCGTCCATTCAAAGATTAGGTTGATCTGGACCATCCTTGCACATCTGGAGGATCCGAGCTACCACGAGGCAGATCCTGACCCTAGATCATCATCATCAAAGTTTGGATTAAATCAGAGCAAGATCAGCCGTTGGATTGATGTGGAGAAATCTGGGCCGTCCATTGTTAACTATTTAATCAAAATGTGCGCAGCTTCCTTCCTCGTCGCGTCTCCGCCGCAGTTTCTTCCTTCTTCGTGTTCTTAGCTTTCTTCAGCTGTTCCTTCAATCCAAAGGGGCGCGACCCCTCAATTTCTTCACTAGATCGAGTTCTAGGTCAGTGGAAGGGTTCTCAGTGAATTTTCAGCTCTCAATTGCTCAAGAACAGAGCTTTTGTGAGGTCTCTGGAGTTCTGCCATCTGATTTCGTCAACATCGGCTGCGCATCATTTCATCACCCTGAGTAGTTCAGAGGGGTTCCCTGGAGTGCTCGGATCAATCCCGAATCATCATCGCAGCTGAGTTGAAGGAATTGGATGGGTTTTCGGATTTGAGCCGAGATGAGCTGGTTTTGAATCGCAGATGCTGTTTTCCATCGATTTGCTGAGCTTACGTGTTCGAGGCTCACACTTGCGTGACGAACAAGGAGTACTCAAGCTAGGGAGTGATTGAGGAGTAGATTTCTTATTGCAATTTCAGTTTTCTTAGCTGTAATTTAAATTCTGCCGTCTGTTCTATTTTTGAATGTTTGTATCAGCTACCTTAGTTTCGGTTTTGAGTTGTTTTTGCTTTAATTAGTGGTTCGAATCTTTTCTTCCATCAGTTAGCTAGCTTGTTTAGTTAACACTTCGCTTAATTTTATTTGCCTTGCAATTTCATGCTTTCGTATCAGTTTTTGTTCCCTGTTCTGCGTATCAGATTCAATAGCTATTCAGTTTCAGTTTTATGAATTGTTCAGTGGTAATTAGGGTTCAGTAATTAGTTAAGCAGTTTGTAGTGAGCAATTGAAATTAGTTTAGTTGTTTCGTAGCTAAGTTTCATTTCTGAAATTCCATTAGCTGTTGCGTATCAGCCCCATTGCTGCGTGCCAGTTTTCCTGCTTGTAGCGTATCGATTTGTCATTTCTGTAATTCAATCTCCATGTCTGCCATTCTTAGTTAGCACTTCTGAAATTCTAATTCATGAGCTTAGTTTTGTCTGAATTGAATTTGAACATAAGAAATTAGAACTTAATTTCAGCTTGTTGTGTTTCCATTACCCATTCCGCAAGTTTCAATTTCCATCTCTGCTTGTCTGCATTCGGTTTCTGCATAGTTAGACCATTTCTGCAGATTGAATCCAGTTGACATTAGCTATTCTGAATTTTAGCTGAACGTTAGATTGGAGCATGTGATCTAAAA
>JAGFNQ010008493.1:0-20236 GCA_024364735.1 Boesenbergia rotunda
AATTTGTAGTAATGCCTTTTGGAGTAACCAATGCTCCAGCAGTCTTCATGGAGCTGATGAACCACATCTTTAGGGAGTATCTCGATAAATTCGTCATTGTGTTTATTGATGATATTCTCATATACTCACAGACTCCAGGGACCATGCTACACACTTGAGGATAGTGCTGCAGATCCTTCAGCAGGAGAAGCTCTATGCAAAATTCTCAAAGTGTGAGTTTTGGCTAGATCAGGTGACCTTCCTAGGTCACATTGTATCCAAAGAAGGCATTCAAGTTGATCCAGCCAAGATAGAAGCAGTCAGCAACTGGTGTAGACCCAAGAATGCCAGTGAGATCAGAAGCTTCTTAGGCCTGGCAGGATATTACAGAAAATTTGTGGAGGACTTTTCCAGGATAGCCTCTCCACTCACAGCTTTGACCAGAAAGAACAAGAAGTTTGAATGGTCAGATAAATGCGAGCACAGTTTTCTAGAGCTGAAGAAGAGACTGACCAGTGCTCCCATCCTGACTGTTCCAGAGAGTGACAAGGCCTTTGACATCTACAGTGATGCATCCAAGATGGGCCTTGGAGCTGTCCTCATGCAAGACGGTAAAGTAATAGCATATGCCTCCAGACAGCTCAAGGACTATGAGAAGAATTACCCTACGCATGACCTTGAGCTAGCAGCTGTGGTTTTTGCACTGAAGCTTTGGAGACATTACCTGTATGGAGTGCAGTGCAGAATCTTCACAGACCATCAGAGTTTGAAGTACTTCTTCACTCAGAAAGATCTGAATATGAGGCAGCGCAGGTGGCTAGAGTTGGTCAAAGATTATGACTGTGAAATCCTCTACCACCCAGGTAAAGCTAATAAAGTGGCAGATGCACTGAGCAGAAAATCCTGTGCGGCACTGATGTCCTTATCATCACTGTCTCTACCACTTCAGAAAGAAATAAAGAATTTTGGAGTCGAGGTAATAATTGGGCAATTTTCTGCATTGACCCTAGAGTCAACCCTGCTTAAGGATATACAAGAAAAGCAAAGTCAAGACCCAGAAATCCAGAAGATCAAGCAGGGGATCCAAGAGGCAGAAAATTCAGAGTTTCGAGTATCAGATAGTGGCATCCTCTATTTTGGAGACCGCCTTTGCGTCCCCAATGATGAGGAACTAAGAAAGAATATTTTAGAAGAAGCCCACAGTACCCCGTACTCTATGCATCCTGGTTCTACCAAGATGTACCAAGATTTAAAGCAAAGGTTCTGGTGGTCTGGACTCAAGCGAGACGTGGCCAGATATATCAGTACCTGCTTGACCTGCCAGAGGGTCAAAGCCGAGCACCAGAGACCAGGAGGAGTTCTGCAGCCTCTTCCCATTCCAGAGTGGAAGTGGGAAGAAATATCCATGGACTTTATCACAGGTCTTCCAAGAACCACCCATGGACATGATGCAATTTGGGTGATAGTGGACAGGTTGACCAAATCTGCCCACTTCCTAGCCATCAAGTTATCGCATTCGGTAGAGCAATTAGCACAGCTGTATGTGAAAGAAGTGATCAGGCTTCATGGAGTTCCGAGGTCGATCGTGTCTGACAGAGATGGGCGATTCACCTCCCATTTTTGGAAGTGTGTTCAGGACGCCCTAGGCACCAAACTTCAGTTCAGCACAGCTTTCCATCCCCAGACAGATGGACAGACAGAGAGAGTAAATCAGATTTTAGAAGACATGCTCAGGGCTTGTGCATTGGACTTTAAAGGTAGTTGGTGTAAATTTCTGTGCTTAGCTGAGTTTGCCTACAATAATAGCTATCAGGCCACCATCAGGATGGCACCTTATGAGGCATTATATGGCAGGAAATGTAGATCACCCATATGTTGGCAAGAAGCTGGTGAGAAGAAAGAAATGGAGTCAGGACTAGACAGCCAGACTGAGCTTATAGATGAGACCACTCAGGCTATCCAGACGATCCGCCAGAGGATTGAGACTGCCCAGAGTCGACAGAAAAGTTATGCTGACACACGCCGTAGGCCACTTGAATTCGAAGTTGGAGATTCAGTATTTCTCAAGGTCGCTCCTATGAAGGGAGTGATGAGATTTGGTAAGAAGGGCAAGCTAAGTCCTCGCTACATAGGACCCTACAAGATTATAAAGAGAGTTGGGAAGGTAGCCTATGAGCTGGACTTACCAGAGGAGATGTCAGCTATCCATAGTACATTTCATGTCTCTATGCTAAAGAAGTGTATTCACGACCCAGCCAAGTGATTCAGCCTCAGTCAGTACAGATCCAAGAAGATCTTAGTTATGAGAGCAGACCGACACAGATAGTGGACAAAGCAGTTAAAAGATTAAGAAACAAAGAAGTGCCACTAGTGAAGGTCATCTGGCAGAATCAAAAGCATGAAGAGGCTACTTGGGAACGTGAGGACAGCATGAGAGAACGATATCCAGAGTTATTCTAAGTTCGAGGACGAACTTTTTATAAGGTATGGGGGATTGTAACGCCCCAAAATTTCCATTTTTAGTTCTTAAAGTCCTTAGAATTATTTAGAAATGGTTTAGAAATATTCTAGATATTTTTAGGAATTTTTAGAGTATTTTTATGGAATTTTCCGAGTCCGTTTGGTATTTTTGGAAAAAGAAAAAGAAAAGGAAAAAGGGAAAAATTGCCAAAAATGGAAAAACAGATTTAGTGCAGCCGGTGGATTGAACCCGCGACCTCCACCGAACAGCACAAGCGCCCAACCGGCTGGGCTAGGGGTATCAGCACAACAGAAGATGGTAAGACCTATAATTAAGCTGCGGTTAAGTAAATCCGATCCCAAGTGTATAAATAGAAAACTTAAAGAGAGAAGTTGGGATTTCTCTCAAACCCTTCGGCCAACACCCCTTGCGCCGACCCCTCTCCCTCTCCTCTCTTGTGCGCACGCAAACCAAGGTCAAGAGGGCCGGCCGAGACCCTTCTCCAAGAAATAATCCTATATTCGGGATCCCCGCGACGAGAGGAACGCGTAGACGTGAAGAATTCTTCGAGATCTTAAGTTTCTCCCGAGCTCTAGACCTCAATCTTGGTTGTAAGTCCAAGATATCAAGGTAAGTACTGCTCACCTGCAGTAAGAGGCGGTTTTACCGCGAGAATTTCCTTTAAAAGTCTTTAAAAGAGAATTTTTCCTTTTTGCTTTAGTTTTTGCATGTGATCTTAGTTTTTATATGCTTGTATATGTTTGATAAGCACCCTATATGAGATTAGGGACCAAGAAAAGCTATGAGAAAAGAAAAGAAGATAAAGATGAGAAAAGAAAAGGCCAAGGCCTTAAGAAAATCCCCAAAAGTCAAGACTTAGGGATTTTAGCACGCAAGGTGCTCCAGAAAATGCCAAGGCATTTACAGATAAGAAAGAAAAGAAAGAAAAGCTATTTTATTTTATAAGGCCAGTACCCGGCGTCCAAGGGCGTCGTTAAAGAAATCCAGGTGTCCAATTCCAAGGTCTTGGCCCTGGTAGACCAAGGTCTGCTCTATTAGGATTGGTGGCTCGCTACCCCAACCTTTTAGGGAACGCGCATTCAGATGGTACTTACGTCTTCAGTGGATCCAAGTGATTAGTATTTTCAAGTATATGCTTTAGCAAAGTTTTCGAAAATACAAAAAGTTTTCAAAAGATAAAGAATAGCTAAAGTTTCAAGTTGAGCCAAGAAAAGTAGATTGAGATTATTTATTGCTTGAGTATGCATGTTTTGAGTTGTACATGTTTAGTTTAGTTTTCTTCCAAGCATATCAGTATCTCATGTGATTTTCATATTGTTCTAGAAGCATGTTTGCACATTTCGAGTTTTTGTGAGCTAGATAGTACTTACTAAGCTTTTTGCTTATAGATGCATTTCCTCTTATTGCAGATAAAGGTAAAGGCAAGCAATTCTGAAGGAAGACGACGAGGCGGTGCTGAGTAGAGTGTGTGTGGTGGCTGACTATGGAGAGATCCTTGAGACGAGACATTTTAGTTAATTGAATTGCAATGTTTAAGTTTATTCAAAATTTCAAGTTCATGCTTATGGAGATTTTAGAGTATTTGAGTTTTGGATAGTTTTACATGCTCAATTTCTTAGAGTAAAGATTCCATGTCATTCCATTTAGCTTATATAATTTTATGTTTGCATTGGATGAGTAGAAAAGTGAGTAGTTAAAGATATTGATACTTTGTTAGAGGAAAAGGTGTTTGTGCCAAGATAGTATCAATTTCCTTTTTGAATCAAGTTTTATTGCTTAAGTATGTTTAGAAAAGTTGTTTTCTCATTCCATAATGCTTTAGCAATATTATAGAACCTTGTATGATGAGTTTAAATGGTTAGAAGTGAAGTTTGATACAAACTCTAATGTTTAAGTTTATATAAACTTGTTTAGTTTGTTTTCCTCCATAAAAGTCTTAACTTCAAGTTTATGGATTCGTTTGATTGGCTAAATCGTTTAGGAAACTAACATAGAGCATAGAAATGATGTTGTAGTTTGATATGGCTCGAAATTGAAGGAATAAGGGCCTTGGAAAGCCAAAGCCGAAACCTGTAAAACTGCTCCCAGCCGTATCAGTCGACTGATGACGTCATCAGTCGACTGATACAGGCAATTTCAGAAGGGTAAGGCTGTTTCGACAGGTTTTATGCTATGGGCTTTGAGAAAAAAAAAAAAAAAGGCATGGTATTAATATACATGATTGCTTAAATTAGAATATAATTGTTAGATGAATTTAGAAGTTTAAAAAGAAAAGATTTCCGCATTTCTTTTAGTCATGTATTAGAGTCGAGAAGTAGTGAGAAGTAACGATCCGTCTAAAGAAGGTAGAGAAGGCGGGTCGCTACACTAGCTGTCCTTCGCCAGGTCTTCAGTACCAAGCTGTCCTTCACCTGGTGCCTAGCAGTCCTTCGCTAGGTCTTTGTATCCTGGCATTCCTTCGCCAGGTGCCTAGCCATCCTTCTCTAGGACTTTGTATCCTGGCATTTCTTCGCCAGGTGCCTAGCCATCCTTCGCTAGGACTTTGTATCCTGGCATTCCTTCGCCAGGTGCCTAGCAATCCTTCGCTAGGACTTTTCCTACACACTTGAGTAGCATGTTAGATAGATATAATACCTTAACTTTTGAACCCTTTTGCCATTTATCAAAACACAGGTTCGACTTGGTGCTTTCTGCACCAACAATCTCCCCCTTTTTGATTTATGGCAACCCTGGTTCAAAAAGTTAAGTTAATCAGAACAAGAAAAATGAAATTTTGTTCCCTCCCCCTGGAAGGAATCTCCCCCTAGATTTTTCAAAAGTTTGCGGGGTTTTGAAAATGTATTGTAAGTCTAAAGATGGATTTAATTTTACTTAGAATAATTTTCAACTTAAACTTTAAAGACATATTTTCCGAAATAATTTTGGTTGTGCACTTTTGAAAAATTTATACTTGTAGAATATTTAAATACTTAGATAAATTTGAAAAATTTTAATTTTTAAGTGCTTAGGAAAGTTTGAAAAAAATTTAATTTTAAGTACTTAGTAAAGTTTGAAAATTTTCAAGTTTAAAGTACTTAGGAAAATTTGAAAACATTAAATTTTAAGTACTTAGTAAAGTTTGAAAGATTTCAAGTTTAAAGTACTTAGGAAAATTTGAAAATATTAAATTTTAATTACATAGTAATGTTTGATGATTTTCAAGTTTAAAGAACCTAGGAAAGTATGAAAAAATTTAAATTCTTAGAAAACCTTAGTACTTTAAAAAATGAATTAAGTACTTTTTGAATATAGAGTTTGAAATTTTGGATTTAGAGGAAAAATTTTAAACTCACTCCTTCCTATCTCTCCCCCTTTGCCATATATCAAAAACAAAGAAATGTAGCAGAAAAAGGATAATTAAATTGCATAAAAGAAAATAATAACTTGCATAATTCGATGTACTGAATCAGTTCAGGGTATGAATTAAACCAAATCAGTTTCAATTTTCTCTTTTAGGATCATGTCTAACCCAATTAGCTACTTACTAACTGCTATAAGCAGTAATTTTCGCTAGGGTTAGTCAAGTTAAGTGTTCTGTTCAAGTTAGATTTACTAAACTTGACACTTAACTTGATTACTGTGTAAGTTGTATTTAGTGCCCCAATTACTGCAGATGCACTGCCTTAAAGCATCTTCAATTAAGGCAAAGACCTAAGCATCTCAACCCATTCTAGGTTATCAATCAAAAGTACCCTAAGGTGCTTGTGAGATGCTGGCTTCTAAATCTATAGGTGCATGCAGTTCTAGGGTTAGGGCCTAGGCTAAGTCCATTTGCGAAAAAGTCCTAGTTTTGAAAGGGGTAGTTTTTTTTAAAAAAATAAAACTAAGTCAAAAATTTATTTTTAAAACTTTTCAAAAGTAAGTAAAAGCTGATTTTGAAATAAGTAAAGAAATCCAACAGTAGACTTAATCTATTCTACCAAGCATAATCCTAACTGCCTTCTTAGTGAGCTGAACTCAGACTCAGGTAGGGGTTTGGTGAATATATCAGCTATGTTAGATTTAGAGTCTACATGCTTAAGGACTATCTCACCCCTGGCTACATGATCTCTTACAAAGTGGTGTTTAACTTCTATGTGTTTAGTTCTGGAATGTTGGATTGGGTTCTTAGTTAGATTAATTGAGCTTATATTATCAATGAATACTTGAGTTTGGGTGTAGTTGAGCTGGAAGTCCTTAAGAGTGTGCATCATCCATAAAAGTTGTGCTACACATTCTCCTAAGGCAACATATTCAGCTTCAGTTGTGGATAGAGCTACACAGTGTTGTTTTCTGCTACACCAACTTACTAGATTATTTCCTAACAGTTGGCAGCTTCCACTTGTGCTCTTTCTATCTAATTTACAACCAGCATAGTCAGAGTCCAAGTATCCTGACAGATCAAAGGTTGAGGTTCTAGGATACTAAATCCCTACATTTAGGGTGCCCTTCACATATCTTAGTATTCTTTTTAGGGCTGCTAAGTGTGTTTCCTTAGTACAGGTTTGATATCTAGCGCACATCCCTACAGCAAAAAGAATGTCAGGTCTGCTGGCTGTAAGGTACAGTAGTCTTCCTATCATACTTCTATAGAGTTTAAGGTTGTAACGCCCGCCGCTTTTACCGTTAAGGCGGCACGTTAACTTTTTCCTTCTTAACTCATATTATTGCATATGATTCACAACATTGCAGCGGAAATAAAACATAAACATAATCATATGCAAAGGGAGAAGGAGTATAAATATAAATCATGTAACATCTAATAGCATCTATACTTAAATAAACTCCAAAAGAACTAGCAAGTATCATGCATAAAGTAGCAACATATGTCTTATTAGAAATAAGAACTAAGTCTATAGATGGCACTAAAGTGGATCGATCAGCCAAGTCACCACCACACACATTATCCCTTCCTGCAGCTTCCCTTTCTTTAATAATTTCTATGTTGATCTGCAACATAAGCAAACAAACTATAAGTATGAAAACTTAGTAAGTTCTTTCCTACTCACTAAATCCATACGTCACATGCATTTGAGAGACATATAATATCTTATGCATAGCATAAAAATACATAAGGCATATAAACATATAAAGACATATAAACACACGAACATATGCTTTGCAAAAACATTTAGGATGCTCTTTGGAAAACATAATAAGTAATACTTTAACATATGCATACATCATCTTTTTTTGGGGTCCCCGGCTTTGTACCCATTCTTTCTTTTGCGCGCATACCCCTATGTAGGATGCGAGGTAGCTAATCCCGACCTACAGGGGTCTACATTCTAGGCTTACTATCTTTCAGCCTAGGGACAGCTTTGGTAGTCCAGAACCGTGGATCTTTTCAAGATCCGGTACAAGCCAATCTTTAAAGTAAAATACATACATGCATTCTTTTCTTTTCTTTCTTTCTTTCATATAGAACATGCATTCCTTTCTTTCTTTCATATTGCATGTACTATAGGCATTCAATCATTCATAAACATAGGCATACTTTCATGGCATAATCATGAGCATAAATAGCAAGACATGGAAGGACCTTTCTTTCAACACATGTAAGTGAAGCAACCATCATGCTAGTTTCATCAATACATCATACTTATAACATGCTTGTCTTAATTATGACAATATGTTAGTTTAATCTTTCTTTTCTCATCTTAATACATGTTGGTCGAAACTTCATAGCAAGGATATCATAGCATAAGAGTCATATAATCATGGAAATAAAAATATACATTACATAAGAGGTCATTTACAAGTACACTGGTAGTCTAGACTTCACTAAACACTAGTTTAGGTGCATGAATTGTACTTGAAATTATTCTTAGCCTTTATTCTAGTAATTGGCCAAAATTCGCAGTATGTATAACATGGTATAAAAGTTCATATAACATGTAAACAAAAACATATTTTACCATTAAGGTCATATACAAGCATAAAGGTAGTCTAGACTTCATTAAACACTAGTTTAGGGGCATACTTTGTACTCGAACCTATTCTTAACCCCTATTCTTGTAATTTGTTGAAATTCACAGTAGGGATTTCATAGCATAATCATTCACCTAACATGGGAATAAAAGCATATTTTTCATAAGAATTCATTCACAAGTGCAAAAGTAGTTTGTACTTCACCAAACACTAGTCTAGGTGTATGATCTAGAGTTCTACTTGGATTATCATGCATATGGGTACATATAACATTTTTCTAAACATCAATACATAGAATGAAGCATGAGTTTAGGCTCAAACAACTTAGATAAGGTACTGACCCTAAGGTATAAATTATTTCCATCATGAAATAAAACACCCAATCACATGCATATCACTTGATTTAACCATAACTTCATGAAGGTCTATAAAAATCTGTTTTAAGGCATAATTTAAGGTCCCTTGGCTGAATACTACAGCGGTCCCTTAGCATTGATTCCACAAAATTTCGTGGCCTAAAACATTTATATAGCAAGGAAACAATCATTAGAACAATAGCCTACTTCATGCATCAACATTTATCCATTTCATGACTTGGTCGAATTCTTCCAAATCCTTTACATCATGGAGGGCATTCAAACACCATGTATCCATCATATATTCATTACAAAAAGGTAGTAACAATTTCATGAACTCTTCCTTTAAGTTTTTGGACATAGAAAAGGGGGTACCCCTTTATGGCCAAAACTTCCCTCAAGGATTTCTTCCATTTTCTTTCACCCAACATCACAAGCAACATAAAAATCATAAAAAACACATAAAAAGCCATTATGTTGCAGGTGAGGGAGTCTTACCACTTGTGCTTATGTTCCCAAAAGATCTCCAAATTTTGGAGAAGAAAAGACCTCTTAAACTTGGTGTTTCCTCTTGTTCTTCTCCTTTTCTTCTTCCAGTTTGTGGGGCTTGGTTTTGGGCAGCAAGGGGCTCTAGGATTTCGGTGAGGATGAGGAGAAAGGAGAAGAGTTTGGTGGAGAGAAAGAGGAAAGGTTTCTTGGTCGAAAATGCCTAGGCATTTCCTCCTCTTAATGACCTTTTATGGTGAGTAAAGAGGCAAGCACCTCTTTAATGGTGTCTCTTCAATTTTCTTGTGTCTCTTCATCTTCTTTCCCACTTATCTACAATTTCCCATCCTCTTCTAATAGTACTCCCTTGCTAGGTGAATTGGTTAGTGCATGCATGGTGGTACAAGAGGTCCAAGGTTCAATCCTTGGTGCATGCACTTTATTTTTTTTATTTTTTTATTATTTTGAAAATTCCCTTAAAACACCCCCATAATCATGCCAATATTCCTCATTAAAACCCATTTATATTTATATTAAATTTTACCTAAAATCTACCAATAACTATGGTACTAAAAAGCCCATATACGGCCCATTAGTACTTAGTTTCTCAATTTAAATGAGAAAAATCATGAATTTCTAGGCTAAGGTTCGTACTAATATCTCTAGGTCCCTCGAAAAATTATCTAGACATGATCAATATTTTAAAGAAAATATTAAGAAAAATTTCCGGATCGTTACAAAGGTCTACTGATTTACCATCAGGGTCACTATCTATTTTTATGTTAGTGGCCATGGGGGGTACTTATGCTTTTAGAGTTATCCATTTTAAATTTTTTTATTAGCTCCTTAGCATATTTGGATTGATGGACATAGTTCCCATCCCTAGTTTGTTTAATTTGTAATCCTAGGAAAAAGTTAAGCTCACCAACTAAGCTCATTTCAAATTCATTTTCCATTATTTTAACAAATTCTTTTAGAAAGTTTGAGTTGGTGGACCCAAAGATTATGTCATCTACGTAGATTTGGGCAATAAATATATCTTTTCCTAGGGTCTTAATAAATAAGGTTGAGTCAATTTGTCCTTGTTTAAATTCTTTAGAAATTAAGTAAGTTGATAAGCGTTCATACCAGACCCTAGGTGCTTGTTTTAGTCCATATAGTGCTTTAGTAAGTTTGTAAACATGGTCAGGTCTTTCTAAGTCCTCAAACCCAGGGGTTGTCCTACATAAACTTCTTCATTAATGAATCCATTTGGAAAGGCTGACTTTACATCCATTTGATATAGCTTAAATCCTTTATGGGATGCAAAGGTTAATAACATCCTAATGGACTCAAGTCTAGCTACTGGGGCATATGTTTCGTCGTAATCTAATCCTTCTACTTAGCTGAATCCCTTTGCTACTAAGAGGGCTTTGTTTCTGACTATTTCTCCTTGATCATTTAGCTTGTTCCTAAAGACCCACTTAGTGTCAATGATGGATTTGCCTTCAGGTTTAGGTACTAGTTCCCAGACTTGGTTCCTCTCAAATTGGGCTAATTCTTCTTGCATAGCTATGATCCAATCAGGATTAGGTAGGGCCTCATCTATAGTCTTAGGTTCTATTTTTGAAATCATTGCTATTTGACTAAGGTTTCTATAGGAGGATCTAGTCCTGACTCCTAGAGTTGGATCACCCACAATTTGGTCGGTTGGGTGACTGAGTCTGGGTTTCTTGGTTTTTCTAGAACTTGGTTCAGCCTCAGGTCCGGCTGGTCGGTTTGGTTCACTATTTGATTCAACTCTTTGAGCTGGTTCGATTATTGGTTCAATAATTGGTTCATTTGACTCACTAGTTGGTTCAATAGTTAGTTCGTTTATGGGTTCAATTAAGGATTTACCAGCTTGTTGATTATCTTCTTGATTAGTGTTTAATGAAGTTGGATTTGGATTTGAGTTAATTTCTTCATCAAATATTAAGTTGGTTGTTTCTTCGATTTTCTTTGTTTGGTTGTTGTAAACTCTATAGGCTCTACTTGTTGTTGAATATCCTAGGAAGATGCCTGGGGTTGACTTAGACTGGAATTTTCCTAAGTAGTCATTGGTATTTAGGATATGGACTTTTCATCCAAAGACCCTTAGGTAGTGTAGATTTGGAAGTCTATGGTAATATAGTTCATAGGGTATTTTGTTGTGTCGTTTGTAAATCAGGACCCTATTTTAGATGTAGCAAGCCATACTAATTGCTTCTGCCCAATATTGGTTGGCTAAGTTAAATTCATTGAGCATAGCCCTAGCGGCTTCCTGTAGAGTTCTATTTTTTCTTTCGACTGTCCCATTCTGTTGGGGGGTTCTAGGACACGAAAATTCATGTATGTATCCATTTACCTTACAGAATTCCTCGAACCATTGATTTTCAAATTATCCCCCGTGGTCACTCCTAAGTCTTTTGATTTAGTATCGTTTTGATTTTCAATTAACATATAAAATTCATTAAATTGGTTTAAGGTTTCATCTTTGGTCTTTAGAAACCTAACCCAGGTAAACCTTGAGTAATCATTAACTATTACTAAGCAGTATCGGTTTCCGCTTAGTGACTTGGCTCCGTGTGAATCAAATAGGTCAAGGTGCAGGAGCTCAAGTGTGGTTTGAGTTAGATCAGATTGAATTAGTTTGTGATTAGATCTGGTTTGTTTACCTTGGTTGCATGATTCACATATTAAGTTTTCATGATTTTTAATTTTGGGAATACCTTTAATTAGGCCAAGTTGGGTGATTTTTGAAATAATTCTTAGGTTAGTGTGACCTAGTCTCCTATGCCAGAGGTTTGATTGGTCTAACTGAGTTAACATACATTTAGGTACAAGGGGAAGGTTTATAGTGTAAACATTATTTTTCCTAGTGCCCTTAAGCATGATTTCTGAGTCTTGTACGTTTCAAATCAGGCAGTTAGAATTGTTGAAGGTGACTATATAACCAGAATCACATAACTGACTTATGCTAAGCAGGTTAAAATTGAAGTTTTCAACCAAAAGAACTTTCATAATAACAAAGTCATATTTAAGTTCAATATTACTTGACCCAATTACTTTGAGTGTAGCATTGTTGCCAAATGCCACTGAGCCTAGGTTCTTGAACTTGAGTTTGGTGAATTTCAATTCATCTCCAGTCATGTGTCTGGAGCAACCGCTATCCAACATCCATTGGTCCAAATCTTTATGTTCCTACACATAAAGTGTTTTGTTGATTTGGATCCAATTAGAGTCAGGAATAGCTTAAATTGATTTTGACTGCCTAGTCTGTCTCACCCAAATCTAGGGTTTTCAATCACGTTAGCCTTAAAGGTTTTGTGAGACAGGTTTTGATAAAAGAATTTTTGAGAAAAACATAATTTATTTTGAAAGACTAAATTAATTTTGAAAACATTTGAATTTATTTTGTAAAGAATGTTTACATCTACAACTAACTGAAAACTTGTGTTAGATTCGAATTTAACAGAGACTAGTTTGAATTTGAATTTCAATGATTGGCTTCCAGGTCTTGGCGAGGCACTAGGCCTTCTTTGGCCGTAGCCTTATTGGATCATCAACCCTTTCCTTGACAAAGCCTTTCAGTGAAATTTCATTTTCAAAATTAATCTTTAAAAAATTCTGGTCTAACTAGTTTGGGTCTTGGATTGGTAGCTTCCGCTAGTTTCACCAGTCTAAAGAGACCAAGTAGAGAATACTTGACCTTATTAGAATTGGTTTCCCTAACGTACTATCATCTCACCTCCACCCAATACTATGTTGTCAAATTTCAGTTAAGTTGGTTCAGTCCTTAAACTAACCATTCCTAAATCTAAACATGGAAAATTGCAGAAATTAAGTAAACAATCAATCATGCAAATTGCAAGCAAGAATTGAATTTTATCTAACAATAAATATTGATTTCAATTTTGCTCCCCTTGGACTAAAGCCACGATAATGGTCTGGCAAGATGTGAATCTTGTCCTTGGGGATCCAATATTGATTTGATCCAGATTGTTTGTTCAGGCATAGTTTGGGTACCCATGCCTGAACTTTAGGTCTGGATTGGTTCAGTACAGCAAAGTAGGATCTTTGTCTAGATTTGGTTCTGTAACCTAGTCCGGATCGATTTAGAACCGATTTCTATTTTCCAAGAATCATGTCAAGATTCTTGGAACCAGAAGTAAATCGTTCTAACGCTGATCTAAGATCCATAACCTGAGTTTTCAGGGAGGAGTTCTCTTTCTCAAGTTTTTCAACTTGAGTAGAGGTTCCTTCTTGAACCTTCTCAGTTAAGGGTCTAGAGTCAGCTCCCTCTTTCAGGAGTTTTACTTCCTGTCGGAGGGATTCGACTCAGAGTTTAGCTTTCGCCAAATCTCAAGAAAGATACGAAATTAACTCATTTAACGGACTTCTAGTAAAACCACTTACCTTGATTTCGCCGTCCTTTGAAAATGTCAGTCTACCGTCATCCTGTTCTAATTCTGATTCGGTCTCGACTATTTCTGAGGCGGTTAGTGCGAGTAGGTTCGACTGTGGGACCTCTTCTTCTTCTTCGGAGGAGGACTCGTCCCAGGTTGCTTGAAGTGCCTTCATCTTCCTTCTATTCTTCTTGGTCTCCTTTAGGTTCGGACACTCCGTCTTGTAGTGACCCTTCTTCTTGCACTCGTAGCAGGTCACATTGGGCTTGTTCTTTTCGTTTGTGGGTTCAGCTGGTTCATCCTTTCTTCGGCTGACTTTCCGTTTGTTGGTTTGGTTCTTCAATTCCTTGTAGTAGTTTCGGGCCAGTCGGACCAGCTTAGGTCGATCTCCTTCTTCGTCTTCTGAGTCTGAGTCTGAGTTAGACTCGGGTTCAGGTTGAGGATTTTTCATTGTTGTCCTTCTAGTTTTACCTACAACAAATGTAATACCTTTCTCAGCCAAATTGCAGTTAGTTTATTCATGTAATTCTAATTCAGAGAACAATTCATCAAATTTAATTTTTGAAAGGTCACTTGAGACCTTGTATGCATCTACCATAGATGCCCACAAGGTGTTTCTAGGGAAAGCATTTAAAGCGTACCTTATTAGGTCACGGTTTTCTACCTTGTGACCAATGGTATGCAGTCCGTTCATTAGTTCCTGAATTCGGGCATAAAGCTGAGCTGCTGTTTCGTTGTCGGTCATTTTGATCGTATACAGCTTGTTCAGGAGGAGTCCCTCTTGCTGATCCGAGTGTCTGATGTTCCTTCGTGCAGCTCGATCAGTTTCCCCCACAGCTCCTTGGCACTGTTGAAAGGATCCACCCGGTTCAGCTCCTCTTTTGTTAAGCCGCACTGGAGAGTCTGGGTCACCTTTGCATCAGCTTTAATTTTCCGTTTCAGAGCGGTGTCCCACTCAGTGTAGTTTTGAGGTACTCCTTCAGCATTTTTCGGAATCTCCAATCTGGACTGGATGATTATCTACATGTCCACCTGAGTTTTCAGGTGGACCTCCATTCTTCTCTTCCAGTAGGAGAAGTCCTCCCCACTGAAGAGAGGTGGTCTTGCAGTGCTGAAGCCTTCTTGCATGGCCATTTTATCTGAAAAACTAAACTAAAAAGAATGAAATGTCCCAAGACTTGGTCTTGGATTAGTAGTACGGGATAAAGAGAAAAAGTATTTGTCGAGGGGTGTTGCACCAACCTCGATTAACGAGAAGAAATTGGAACGAAAAAGAATATTAGAAAAATTCTCAAATTGGTGGTTACACCAAATTTGAACTTCCCCGCTCTGATACCACTTGTTGGATCGAGAGAAACGATAGAGGGGGGTCAATATCGTAAACGTTCGGATTAAAGTTAGAGCAATTACGCAGCGGAAATTTAAATCAAAACACATGCAAACACCAAGTTTTTTACTTGGTTCAGAGTCTCAGTCGGCTCCTACTCCAAGGCCCACGGTCGTTGTCCGTTTACTATGAGCAATTCTATATGTGCGCAAAATAGTTTACAGAGAGATATTACAAAAGTAGTATAGTAAACTTAAAAACAGCTCTTCGTTACCGACGTCCGGTGTAGATTGAATTTTCGGGGCGGAGGGATGTCGTCGGCGCTTGTATCTCGAGTTGGGAGGTTTCCGGAGCAGAGCGCAGAGGCAGAAGAGCGTAGGAGCATTTTTAGAATTTGTTGTCCGAAGCCTTGGGGTCGAGGGCCTATTTATAGCCCCTGGGGGCGCCCGGAACGTCGGGGGCGCCCACCCCCCACGTGTCAGCTGATCCGAGTTCTTCTCGGTCAGCTCTGATCCCTTCAAACTCGGGATCAGATCTTGACTGGGGCATCCAGCACGCTGGGGGCGCCCGGGTTGACCGGGTCAGGCTCTTATCCTGTTGGCTTCTCGCTGGCTTGCTTCGTTAGCTTGAGCTAGGGGCGCCCGGGACGCTGGGGGTGCCCGGGAGCATGGGGGCCACCGCCCATAAGCTGCTGAAGCAAACACTTGCTCCATCTATTTTGTGTTCACCTTGGGGGCGCCCGGGACACTCCGGGCGCCCTACTCAGCTGCTGCCTCACTACTTTGTGGATCTCTGAGCTGCAGACACTCGTTCCTTCGGTCCTGCATCTAGGGTTAGTCCAAAACAACATAAACCAATAATATGTTAGTTTATACAGCCTTAGCTGTCTTGGTTCTGACTTTGGGCCTCCAAAATGGAGCCCTAGGTCGAACCGACGCCTACTGTTCCCTCGACGGGGAACGCGTCCTCACCTACTCCTCTCGGGAGAATGTACCTGATGCCAACTGGCTCCTCCGGTTGGACATTTGCCCAGCAATCCTTCACCAGGTGCCTAGCTGTATTTCGCCAGGACTTCAGTGTTGGATCGAGAAAACCATTAGGGGGGGGTGAATATCGGTAAACTTTCGGATTTACGTAAAGAGCAATTGCACAGCAGAAGTTAAAAACACACAACGTAAACACGGGAGGTTTTACTTGGTTCGGAGCCTATGTCGACTCCTACTCCAAGGCCCACGGTCGTTGACCGTTTACTTTGGGCAATTCTATATAGGCGCAGAAACAATTTACAAAAATTAATTACAGAGTAAGTGCAGTAAATTGAAATTCACTCTTCTTTTACCGACGTCCGAAGTTGTTTGACTTTTTCCGAAGCAGCAGGACGTCGTCGGCTCGAGTTGGAAGGTTTCCGGAGCAAGGCGCGAGAGCAGAAGAGCATTGAGGCGTTGAATGGAAGTGATGTTCTGAAGCCTTGGTCGAGGGTCCCTTATATAGGGCCTGGGGGCGCCCGGGATGTCGGGGGCGCCCCCCACGTGTCCTTCGATCCAGTTCCATCTCGGTCAGCGTCTGATCCCCTTATCCTCGGGATCCGCTTTGACCGGGGTGCCCGGGTTGACCGGGTCAAATCTCATCTTCTGGCTTCGCTGGCTTCTGGATCGAGGCATGTGCATGGGGGCGCCCGGGATGCAGGGGCGCCCGGGATCACGGGGGCGCCCCGCCCAGCAGCTGTTCGAAGCCCTTTTTACTTGACTTGTTTTGTATGCACCTTGGGGGCGCCCGGGACACTCCGGGCGCCCTACTCAGCCATTGCCTCTCTCCTTTGAGGCTTTCTGAGCTACAGACAAATGTTCCTTCGGTCCTGCATCCAGGGTTAGTCCAAAACACAACAATACATTAAGTGGTTAGATTATACAGCCTTAGCTGTCTTGGTTCTGACTTTGGTCTCCAAAATGGAGCCCTAGGTCGAACCGACGCCTACTGTTCCCTCGACGGGGAATGCGTCCTCACCTACTCCTCTCGGGAGAATTTACCTGATGCCAACCGTTTCTCTGGTTGAACTTTTGCCTTACGGTCCTTTGTCAGGTCTTGGATGCTGAGCTGCCCTTCGCTCGGTGCCTAGCATTCCTTCGCTAGGGCTTCAGTCCCAGGTTGTCCTTCGCCTGGCGCCTAGCAGTCCTTCGCTAGGGCTTTGGACTCTGGCATTCCTTCGCCAGTGCCTAGCAGTCCTTCGCTAGGGCTTTTTTCCCTGGCATTCCTTCGCCAGTGCCTAGCAGTCCTTCGCTAGAACTTTTCCTGCACACTAGAGTAACTTGTTAGAAAACAACTAAGACTTAACTTTTGACCTCTGTTGCCATTATCAAAACACAGGTTTGACTTGGGTGCATTCTGTACCAACAATCTCCCCCTTTTTGATTTATGGCAACCCTAGTTCAAAAAGTTAAGTTTAAGCAAACATGAAAGGGTTAAATTTTGTTCCCTCCCCCTGGAAGGAATCTCCCCCTAGATTTTTCAAAAATTCGTGGGGTTAAAAAAACTTTACTTGTACTTTGAAAACTTAAGTTTTAGGTACTTAGAAATCTTTTAATAACTTAAGTTAAAAGTACATAGGAGAGTTTTTGAAGCATGATTTTAGAGTACTTAAAAAGTTTGAAGCTTTATGTTTTAAGGTACTCAAAAGTTTTGAAAGTGTTAGCTTAAGTACTTAGTAGGCTTTGAAATACTTTAGTATATTAAGTACTTAATAATTTTGAAAATTTAAGTACTTAAAGTACATTTGGAAAACTTAAGTACTTAATAGTTTAAAAAACTTAAGTACTTAGTAAAGTACATTTGGAAAACTTAAGTACTAATAAAAAACTTATGTACTTAATAAAAAAACTTAAGTACTTAGTAATTTTGAAAGACCTAAGTACTTAGTAACATTGTACTTATACAGTTTTGAAAAACTTCAGCTTAAAGTACTTATAGAAAAAATTTTTTGCCAAGCTTATGTTAGAAAATTTTTGAAAGCTTAAGTATTTTTGAAAATTTTTGATTAAGGAAAAAAAAATTTTGAAACCTTTTTGAATAAAAAATTTTAGAAAACTTTTTGAATAAGTAAAATAAATTTTACTCTCTCCTTTCCTATCTCTCCCCCTTTGCCATATATCAAAAAACAGATAAATATAGCAGAAATAAGATTGCAATAAGTAAGATTTTGTTGTACTGAACCAATTCATAATTAGACTTAAACTAAACTAGTCAATTTTCTCTGTAGGGACCTGTCTAACCCAATTAGCTACTTACTAACTGTTATAAATAGTAGTTTTTGCTAGGGTTAGTCAAGTTAAGTGTTTCTGTTCAAGTTAGATTTTCTAAGCTTGACACTTAACTTGATTGCTATGTAAGTTGTATTTAGTGCCCCAATTACTGCAGATGCACTGACTTAAAGCATCTTGAATTAAGGCAAAGACCTAAGCATCTGAACCCTTTCTAGGTTATCAACCAAAAGTACCCTAAGGTGCTTGTGAGATGCTGGCTTCTAAGTCTATAGGTGCATGCAGTTCTAGGGTTAGGGCCTAGGCTAAGTCCATTTTCGAAAAAACCCTAGTTTTGAAAGGGGGTATTTTTGAAATAAAAATAAAACTAAGTCGAAAATGAAAACTGATTTTGAAATTAAGTAAAATAGTTTTTCAAATTCTATTTTTAAAAACAAATCAAGTAGAGTAGTAAAAAAATAAAGTTAATCTATTCTACAGAACACAATCCTAACTGCCTTCTTAGTGAGCTGAACTCAGATTCAGGTAAGGGTTTTGTGAATATATCAGCTAAGTTGGATTTAGAGTCAATATACTTAAGTACTATTTCACCCCTGGCTACATGGTCTCTTACAAAATGATGTTTGACTTCTATGTGTTTGGTTCTGGAGTGTTGGATTGGGTTCTTAGTTAAATTAATTGAACTTATATTGTCAATAAATACTTGAGTTTGGGTGTAGTTGAGCTAGAAGTCCTTAAGTGTGTGCATCATCCATAAAAGTTGAGCAACACACTCTCCTAAGGCCACATACTCAGCTTCAGTTGTGGATAGAGCTACACAGTGTTATTTTCTGCTGCACCAACTAACTAGACTCTGACCTAACAGTTGGCAGCTTCCACTTGTGCTCTTTCTGTCTAATTTACAGCCAGCATAGTCAGAATCTGAGTATCCTGTCAAATCAAAAGTTGAGGTCCTAGGATACCAAATCCCTACATTTAGGGTGCCCTTTACATATCTTAGTATTCTTTTTAGGGCTGCTAAGTGTGTTTCCATGGCACAGGTTTGGTATCTAGCACACATCCCCACAGCAAAAAGAATATCAGGTCTACTAGCTGTAAGGTACAGTAGGCTACCTATCATACTCCCATAGAGTTTAAGGTCTACTGGTTTACCATCAGGGTCACTATCTATTTTTACATTAGTGGCCATGGGGGTACTTATGCTTTTAGAGTTATCCATTTTAAATTTCTTTATTAACTCTTTAGCATATTTGAATTGATGAACGTAGTTACCATCGTTAGTTTGTTTGATTTGTAAGCCTAGGAAGAAGGTAAGCTCACCAACTAAGCTCATTTCAAATTCATCTTTCATTATCTTGACAAATTCTTTTAGGAAGTTGGTGTTGGTGGATCTAAAGATTATGTCATCTACGTAAATTTGGGCAATAAATATATCTTTTCCTAGGGTTTTAATAAATAAAGTTGAGTCAATTTGGCCTTGTTTAAATTCTTTAGAAGTTAAATAGGTTGATAACCGTTCATACCAGACCCTAGGTGCTTGTTTTAGCCCATATAGTGCTTTGGGTAGTTTATAAACGTGGTTAGGTTTGTCTAAGTCCTCAAACCCTGGGGGTTGTCCTACATAAACTTCTTCTTTAATGAATCCATTTAAAAATGCTGACTTTACATCCATTTGATATAATTTAAATCCTTTGTGGGATGCAAAGGCTAACAACATTCTAATGGACTCAAGTCTAGCTACTGGGGCATATGTTTCATCGTAGTCTAATCCCTCTACTTGGCTGAAACCCTTTGCTACTAAGCGGGCTTTATTTCTGACTATTTCTCCTTGATCATTCAATTTATTCCTAAAGACCCACTTAATGTCAACGACGGATTTGCTCTCAGGTTTAGGCACTAGTTCCCAGACTTGGTTCCTCTCAAATTGGGCTAACTCTTCTTGCATAGCTATGATCCAATCCGGATCAGGTAGAGCTTCATCTATAGTTTTGGTTCTA
>JAGFNQ010008494.1:0-164323 GCA_024364735.1 Boesenbergia rotunda
TTTGAAAGACCATACTTTCAGCAAACAGCATGATGAAGAAAGCACAATCCAACCTGAAACAAGCATTATGAGTCAGTGTTGTTAGCATATAAATTAAAGATGTGACAGAATATTCTATATTTACCTACAAGATGTGACAGAATAGATCATTTGACACACAACAGGGCAGCAACTAGCACACAACAGTGCATTGTCAGTTATTATATCTGACCGTATCACTTGGTACACAACAGTGCAGCAACTGGATTTGAATAAACATCACTCAATTGTTTTGTTTTTGTTGACAATATATTATATAGAATAACAACATCTACATAATCATAACAACATCGACATAATGAGATTTTTCCATACAAATGGATGTCAATCGACAGCAATGGATTTTTACATCACCAATACAGCTTTCAGATTATCTCAAGTTTTACAAAACATGTCCCTCAGAATATTAACTGTCAGCTCAAATCTGATTCTACTCATGTCTCCTTGTTTGAAATCCATCTTCACATCGAACTAGTTGTTAATGTTGTGACTTATAGAAGTATTTCAATATTATGATACATTTTACCTTGTGTTATAAGCAGAATATATCAGAATTGAAGTCGTATCATTTGTAAACCCAAAATAATGTTATTTCAGGAACTTGAAGTCCTGTGTTTTCTGAAAATCTGTTGTTTAACCCCCTCTGATTTTTGCTTTGTTAAATCATTGTTGTGTGCCAACTGATACTGTATCAACACAGTTTTAGATAATAATTAGGACTTTGTTTGGAGACGAAAAATAGCATATCCTAGCTAAAATACCAATAATTAGGTAAAGTCTGAGAACTGATAATGAGGTTTGAAAAATCCAAATATGCTAGGTCCATCATACAAACCTCCTGATGTGCCAAATTCTGATAATATGAGGTTTTGATGTGAATGGAATTCAATTGTGGTGTGCAATGTGTATTTAGGTACTCTCCTTCTTGTTTATTTTAAAAATGTGGTCACAACATGTTCATTTATTTAAAAGATTGGCGTATAAAAATTTAATCATACTGTAAATAATTTTTTTGCAACCAGAGGCGTGGGCCTGAAACAATATGTTTCAGGCCCAGTTGGGCCTGAAATGATAGCATTTCAGGCCCAGTGTGGGCCTGAAATAACTCATTTCAGGCCCAGATAGGGCCTGAAATAATATCATTTCAGGCCCTTCTTGGGCCTGAAATAAGCATTTCAGGCCCAGTGTGGGCCTGAAATAAATCATTTCAGGCCCATCTGGGCCTGAAATAATGTCATTTCAGGCCCACCGTGGGCCTGAAATCAAAATACTTCCCTAAAAAATTATTGATGTAATTGACAACAATTACAGTTTAAAGATTAGAGATTACAAAAAAACCAAGGATCGAAAGAAATGCTCCATTGATTTCAATATCAATTACATACATTATAACTACAAATATACAATGTTTGTCATTACACTTACATATATGGATTGTAGCAATAAAAAAAAATTTACAGATTTTGCTTCCAGAACTTGTCTCTCATTATTTTGTATCCCACCTTGAAAACGATAAGGTTTCATTTGTTTTTGGCTAAAATTGGTAGATCGTTGAAAGATCATACTTTCAGCAAACCGCATGATGAAGAAAGCACAATCCAACCAGAAACAAGCATTATGAGTCAGTGTTGTTAGCATATAAATTCAAGCATGAAAGATTAGGTAGTGTTAAACCAAAAACAAAAAATATTAGCTTACGATCTGCTTTGGGTGGGTCCTTGTACTATAATTTGATTAAACTCTTTCCCCGATATTTCTGGCAAACCTTTATTCCAATTCAAATAATATGACCAGTTCAAATTTTTGAAAAACGCCACCTACATAGAAATTACATTAGTCAAAATTCTAGCTCATCACATAGTTTTTGTAAAGGTTTATATATCAAATAGAAAACTTACAGTTTTTTCATATTTGGCTGTGTACCCTTCTGTAGCGCCGAGAGAATTATAATGAAGGAAACTACTTTCCTCCAGGTAAATAATCAATAGATGCCAATGATCATCTGCATTATTTAGAGGACAGAAGATATATCTAATTGGCTTATTTGTATCAGTAGCAATTGTTTGTTCAAATGCTGCAGCATGTATCACCTCAAACAATTCCTATGTTTATTAAAAAGGAAGTGTTAGTTGACTCAATCCTAGAAAATAAACATAAACCAAGTTGCTAATTTACTTACCTCAAAACCCACCCCACAGAATATGGAGGGGTGGTAAGGTGAGTTACAGGATTTGGCTTCATTTACAATAATAGTCCAGTAAGTATTTATGCAATCCCCGGAGGTGTAGTTATTCCAATCAAATATTGTCAAAAATAATTGCATATCTAATGTAAAGGTCCCATTGGACCATACTGGTTGCAATTGATACCTACATCAATATAATGTAAGCACCTTATTTAAAAGTGAATGAATAAATTTTATTAATGAATGACAATAACCATCGTTGTTTTACAAATAGATGCAACCGCAATAGCAACTAACTCACTTTAATTTACTAAGTTTTAATAATATTTCTGCAATCTCCGCATCTTTATTCTTCTTAAAAATTGACTTGGCTTTCTTCAAGATGTTGCTTTTGACCTTTTGGAGTTCTTTCCCTTTAGCAACTTGTTGATCAGATAAATTTGTTTGAGTAGAGGTTGCAGATTGTGTTGTTTGCGATGTAGATTGTGACATTGATGGGGCAGGAGCCTCCTCATCTTTAGCTTCATCCTCTCCCTCATCCTCATCCTCATCCTGAACAATTTCTTATTCTTTGCCTTTGTCCTTGTTGGGTGGTCTTACCTGAGTTAATTTTATTTTTTTTGGAAGTTGCTGAGGGTCATCTGAGCCTTTGCTTTCCAATTGTATACTCAGTTGTCGGATTGTCTCGTCAGGCTTATCTTTGATTCTATCTTGATCAACTATCATTCTTTTGAACTGATCATCTTTCTCCTTAAGCTGGGAATCCTTATCAGCAATTATTGTCTCCTTCTGAGCAATTATTTCATCTTTTTCTTTGACCAGGGAATCCTTTTCAGCAAGTAGTCTATGGCTCTGAGTATTTATTTGATCCTTGTCCCTGACGGCTGTTGCCAACTCAATTTTCACATCCTCCAAACTTTTAAGAGCTACATTTAATTGTTGCTGTAGGTATCAATATGTTCTTGCTTTTCTATACATTCATTGCAGCTTTCCTTCTCTAAGGCCTGTAGTTATCTTCTGCAGCCTGGCTTCCTTCGGCTGCCTGCTTTAATACCTCACTGTGTACCTCAAGTGCTTCAGTTGGAGGAGAGTAGTGAGGTACTAAATCCAGTTCTATATCAAATGGGATTAAATCAACCAGAATTAAATTTGTGGGCACACGGTCGATCATCCTTTTGATCCTCTCTACATGATCATTAGGCCAATTCTAGCGAAGAATTCTTGGCAATCTATGAGGATGATGAGGAGCAGCAATACTAATATGTTCAGTAACCCAAACCTGCAATATGATTATATTCAGTAATTAGTATCCATCATATCATATATTAGCAGGCAGATGTACTCTAACTTACAACTAAAATATTTGGAAAACCCTTGAGCAAGGGAACCTTGGCCGGTTGGCTTGTATCACCTACATGTGTTGTACGCCTCAATGAGACCTCCTTTCCAATGGCTTCCAACTGAGGAGCCATGAAATTGTACAGAGCATTGCACCAATTATAGTTTGGTAGATTGTCAAAATCATCAACGCAATCAATGAGTGACATTGCTGGAATGGCAAGTGTGCTGCTTGTACGACAAAAAAGAACTGTGGAAAAAAAATATAGTATATACATCTGACAGTACAGCTTGTCATTGGATGTAGACTTCGTTATCAGTTTCTCCAAATGCTTTGCAGAACAACTGGAATCTTCAAAATATTCCTTGTACAGTGGGCTAGAGGCCTCATTAAAATCAAGTTAGATTACCTCTCCATTGTCAGGTAGCCCTAGAATAAGTGATAGGTCAACCTTTGAGAAATTGAGTTTTTTCCCATGGAACACAAAGCTCTTTTCTTCTTCATCCCAATTATCAAACATATTTTGAACCTGAGGTCTTACACAAGAACTAGTGGGGAGGTCGAGGACCCATGAAAAGGGTGTTTGTCGAAGCAATTGTTCTTGTGCTAGTGTGGGTGGAACAGAATCTATAATATTTTTGAAATGGCAAAGGCTACTTTTCCAGTTCATTCGTTTAGTTCGACCTCTGTTGGCAAAACTCATATACTCGCTTGGCAATTTGATTTTTCGTTGTGGTTGTTGTTTTTTCCCATGACTTCTCCCAGGACCTTGATGTTTCTTTGAATTTTTAGGAGCAGCTTGCTTTGAAGATGATCTTTTCGGAGCCATCCCGAACTTAGGAACCATCAAACAAAAATTATTCGAAACTGATGGAAAAATGACACTTATATTTCGTTCGTCAAGGGTATCCTCATATTCGGTCATTGAGTGGCAACAATCGCTAACCCTAGGTCAGAAGCAAAAACTACACTGAAATGAAAAAAACAAAAAATTTGGTTACGTACCTTTCGACTAGTCCGATGAAGAGGATGTCGGCCACCACAACTCCAATGGAGGTAAGCACGCTAACTTCAAAGCTATAGGCAACAAATCAGGATCTACGAGACGATTGCTTACCACTAGGGACACAAGGACCCTATAAAGCTGACTAACTGCTGGGCCTGATAATAGAGGATTTCAGGCCCTAAACAGTAACTTTTTTTTCAGTTATTTTACATATAACATAGGTATATTTTTTGTATTTCAAATATATAACACATATCAAAATTAAAAGGAAATTTTTAATTATCAAATATTTATCTGATTTTCCATAAATCAACCTGAAAATTAGAGGGATTAGAGGAATTTGTTATTTATCAAATATTTCAGGCCCTCGGATGATTTTCACAAATTTACCGAAGGCCTGAAATATCTTTATTTCAGGCCCACGTTGGGCCTGAAATAACTTTATTTCAGACCCATGCTGGGCCTGAAATAAAGCTATTTTAGGCCCATAGTAGGCCTGAAATACATTTATTTCAGGCCCACCTTGGGCCTGAATGAAGACAATTCAGGCCCACCGTGGGTCTGAATTAAAAATTATTTCAGGACCACCCTTAACCATATAATATTTTGACATCATCCCCCAAGTTAGATTACATATTTTATCTCTAAATCCTAAAATACTCTCTCCAACCTCACCCCTAACTACTGATAATGGTTTTGTAGAAATCCAGATATGGGAGGTCAGCAAAACCCACTGCTGGAACTAAACTAGACCTATAGCTTTGAACAAAATTATAATTTCAGGTTTCGGACACCTAATCTACATTCTCCAACCTCAACCCTAACTACTGATAATGGTTTTTCAGAAATCCAGATATGGGAGGTCCATCAGTGGGTTTTGCTCAAAACCCACTGATGGAACTAAACTACACCTGTAGCTTTGGACAAAATTATAATTTGAGGTTTAGGACACCTAAAATACTTTCACCAACCTCTTCCCTAACTACTGATAATGGTTTTTCAGAAATCCATTTATGGGAGGTCCATCAGTGGGTTTTGCTCAGAAGCCACTGATGGACCTCCCATTTCTGGATTTCTAAAAAACCATTAACAATAGTTAGGGATGAGGTTGGAGAAAGTATTTTAGGTGTCCTAAACCTCAAATTATAATTTTTTCCAAAGCTATAGGTCTAGTTTAGTTCCATCAGTGGGTTTTGCTCAAAACCCACTTATGGACCTCCCATATCTGGAATTCTGAAAAACCATTATCAACAGTTAGGGATGAGGTTGGAGAAAGTCTTTTAGGTGTTCATAACCTCAAATTAATATTTTTAGTATTTTAGGTGGCCGAAACATCAAATTATAATTTTTTCCAAAGCTATAGGTCTAGATTAGTTCCATCAGTGGGTTTTGCTCAAAACCCACTAATGGACCTCCCATTTCTGGATTTCTAAAAAACCATTATCAATAGTTAGGGATGAGGTTGGAGAAAGTATTTTACGTGTCCTAAACCTCAAATTATAATTTTTTCCAAAGCTATAGGTTTAGTTTAGTTCCATCAGTGGGTTTTGCTCAAAACCCACTGATGGACCTCCCATATATGGAATTCTGAAAAACCATTATCAACAGTTAGGGATGAGGTTGGAGAAAGTCTTTTAGGTGTCCATAACCTCAAATTAATATTTTTAGTATTTTAGGTGGCCGAAACATCAAATTATAATTTTTTCCAAAGCTATAGGTGTAGTTTAGTTCCATCAGTTGGTTTTGCTCAAAACCCACTGATGGACCTCCCATATCTGGATTTCTGAAAAACTATTATCAACATTAGTGATGAGGTAGGAGAAAGTATTTTAGGTGTCCTAAACCTTAAATTATAATTTTTTCCAAAGCTATAGGTCTAGTTTAGTACCATCAATGGATTTTGCTCAAAACCCACTGATGGACCTCCCATATCTGGAATTCTGAAAAACCATTATCAACAGTTAGGGATGAGGTTAGAGAAAGTCTTTTAGGTGTCCATAACCTCAAATTAAAATTTTTAGTATTTTAGGTGGCCGAAACATCAAATTATAATTTTTTCCAAAGCTATAGGTGTAGTTTAGTTCCATCAGTGGGTTTTGCTCAAAACCCACTGATGGACCTCCCATATCTGGATTTCTGAAAAACTATTATCAACATTTAGGGATGAGGTAGGAGAAAATATTTTAGGTGTCCTAAACCTTAAATTATAATATTTTCCAAAGCTATAGGTCTAGTTTAGTTCCATTAGTGGATTTTGCTCAAAACCCACTGATGGACCTCCCATATCTGGAATTCTGAAAAACCATTATCAACAGTTAGGGATTGGGTTGGAGAAAGTCTTTTAGGTGTCCATAACCTCAAATTAATATTTTTAGTATTTTAGGTGGCCGAAACATCAAATTATAATTTTTTCCAAAGCTATAGGTGTAGTTTAGTTCCATCAGTGGGTTTTGCTCAAATCCCACTGATGGACCTCCCATATCTGGATTTCTGAAAAACTATTATCAACATTTTGGAATGAGGTAGGAGAAAGTATTTTAGGTGTCCTAAACCTTAAATTATAATTTTTCCAAAGCTATAGGTCTAGTTTAGTTCCATCAGTGAATTTTGCTCAAAACCCACTGATGGACCTCCCATATCTGGAATTCTGAAAAACCATTATCAACAGTTAGGGATGAGGTTGGAGAAAGTCTTTTAGGTGTCCATAACCTCAAATTAATATTTTTAGTATTTTAGGTGGCCGAAACATCAAATTATAATTTTTTCCAAAGCTATAGGTGTAGTTTAGTTCCATCAGTGGGTTTTGCTCAAAACCCACTGATGGACCTCCCATATCTCGATTTCTGAAAAACTATTATCAACATTTAGGGATGAGGTAGGAGAAAGTATTTTAGGTGGCCGAAACATCAAATTATAATTTTTTCCAAAGCTATAGGTGTAGTTTAGTTTCATTAGTAGGTTTTGCTCAAAACCCACTGATGGACCTCCCATTTCTGGATTTCTGAAAAACCATTATCAATAGTTAGGGATGAGGTTGGAGAAAGTATTTTAGGTGTCTTAAACCTCAAATTATTATTTTTTCCAATGCTATAGGTCTAGTTTAGTTTCATCAGTGGGTTTTGCTCAAAACCCACTGATGGACCTCCCATATCTGGACTTCTGAAAAACCATTATCAACAGTTAGGGATGAGGTAGGAGAAAGTATTTTAGGTGTCCATAACCTCAAATTATATTTTTTTCCAAAGCTATAGGTCTAGTTTAGTTCCATCAGTGGGTTTTGCTCAAAACCCACTGATGGACCTCCCATATCTGGAATTCTGAAAAACCATTATCAACAGTTAGGGATGAGGTTGGAGAAAGTATTTTAGGTGTCCATAACCTCAAATTAATATTTTTAGTATTTTAGGTGGCCGAAACATCAAATTATAATTTTTTCCAAAGCTATAGGTGTAGTTTAGTTCCATTAGTGTGTTTTGCTCAAAACCCACTGATGGACCTCCCATATCTGGATTTCTGAAAAACTATTATCAACATGTAGGGATGAGGTAGGAGAATGTATTTTAGGTGTCCATAACCTCAAATTATAATTTTTTCCAAAGCTATAGGTCTAGTTTAGTTCCATCAGTGGGTTTTACTCAAAACCCACTGATGGAGCCCCCATATCTGGATTTCGGGAAAACCATTATCAATAGTTAGGGTTGAGGTTGGAGAATGTATTTTAGGTCTCAAATTCTCAAATTATTATAAGTACCATTGCAGTAGGTGTTGTTTAGGTATAACACTTCAGGCTCACGGTGGACCTGAAATTAATATATTGGGACCTGAAATAGCTTCATTTCAGTCCCAACTCGGGCCTGAAATAAATGTATTTCAGGCCCAAGTTGGGCCTGAAATTAATATATTTCAGGCCCAGTGTCGGCCTGAATTAACTGATTTCAGGCCCAGCTTGGGCCTGAAATACATTTATTTCAGGCCCAACGTGGGCATGAAATCATTTGACCCCATCCACCATCTTTAAATTTGATTTATATAAAATATATTGATGATTAAATTATATAATGATTTTTTGAATAATATTCTATATTTAACTACAAGATGTGACAGAATAGGTCATTTGGCACACAACAGTGCAGCAACTGGCACACAACAGTGCATTATCAGTTATTATATCTGACCGTATCACTTGGCACACAACAGTGTAGCATCTGGATTTGAATAAACATCACCCAATTGTTTTGTTTTTGTTGACAATATATTATATAGAATAACAACATCTACATAATCATAACAACATCCACATAATGAGATTTTTCCATACAAATACAGGTCAATCGACAGCAATGGATTTTTACATCACCAATACAGCATTCACATTATCTCAAGTTTTACAAAACATGTCCGTCATAATATTAACTGTCAGCTCAAATATGATTTTACTCATGTCTCCTTGTTTGAAATCCATGTTCTCATCGTATAGGAGACATCGAACATATTGCATGACAAAGAAGGCACAGTCCACGCTGAAATTAACAAACACTTTTTTAGAATTCTAATTAAGTCGGTTTATAAAATACTTTCTTATTTTTAAAACTTTTTAACCTCATCCTCATTTAGTTACCTATGTTCTTGTAGGGGACATTTTTGTCTGACGGAGGGCCATTTGTCCAAGGGATGATGACTTTGTAGATACGGATGAATAGCCATAAGTTCCTCGCGAGTATATTGTTTAAGTTCTTTTACCTATCAAACATATCATGAATTTATTAATCACCATCAATGACATTTTAGACAAAATGATGACCATATACAAGAATAATGGAAGGTAGCTCACCGCTGTGTCAAATTCATGCTTATATTTATGGCCACTAGCAAGAGAATTAAAATGATTGAAAGTCATGGATTCTGTATCCACCGCCAACAAGTGAAAGTGTGTATTATCACTGCACAAAAGGATTAAAATAAATCTAAACCCTTGTTCTAGCATATCAGTCTTCATCACTTGTTGCAGGGAAATCTTTCTTGACGATCTGATTGATGCCTACAATTATGCATTCACAAAATTAATAATACCCATATCAGAATATTAGGTCTTGTATAATATATCTATTTAATTAATATACATCACTTACTGTGAAGAAGGTTGAACAATATATTGACTTGTTGTATGACCTACCACATGCGGATGCTCCCCTAAATAAAATTTTACAAAAGACATCAATAACCTCGCCTTTTATAAAAACCTCTCCATTGAGGATTTGTAAGAATGAATGCAAATTCAAAGCAAAGGGTGCATCCGCCCAGATAAATTCATTTGCCAACCTGCCATGTAAATTGATAAGACTATATATTACATAAGAAGATATATTAACTAAAGTAAACTATAATATTTTGTAACTTACTTTAGATTCTCCAATCTATTTATCAGGTAGGCCACTTCTTTATCTTGATTTTTCTTCTTTGTATTCATAAAATGTTTCTTCACAAACTACATCGATAAAATTTATTTAGACCAAACTAATTATTGATCAAATTCAATACAATTGACGTATTTTAAATGAAATTAACACACTTACATCAATACCTTGTTGCCTCATTTTGTATAGTTCGGAGGTTCTTCTTGTTTCCTCCTCTATGTCTTCTTCAGACATGACTTCCATTACATTAATGTTTTCTCTTACTTCATCCATATCCTCCTCACTAAGTTTCCTTTTTCCCTTGTCCATGACATTTGATATTTGTTTCCTGTCCCGCTTCCCCTTAGGTAAAAGTTGGTGCCATACTGGACTGTCAATTGGAGTATCCCTGTAATCATACCGAGTTCGGTCACGTCCTCTCCTAGGTGTACAAGATACTGGATCAGAGAGAGGATCGACTACAGGATAGCTTTCTTTACCCTCCATGCCTTTTTTTTCAATAATTGAAAGTAATTCCTTAACCCTTTCATTCAAACATATATTCTCCTCTGTTAGCTCCTTGATTCGGTTGTCCTTAAGAATGCATTCACCACATAGCCTAACACTCCTTCTGATGTCTCCATTGGCCGTGGTATGTCATCACCGATATCAAGATTCTCAAACAATGTGTTTTCATGTAGGTTAGGAATTAATTCAACAATAACCTGTCAATTACAAAGTACACAAATGTTACTACCTCTATATCTAACTCAGATAGATCACATTTAAGAATAATTACCTCTTCGGACGAGAGTCAGTCGACAAGGCCCCTCACCCTACTAATATGCGAAGGAATATTCCTCCACTTATTTATTCGGGGTCCTTCAACATTGAATGGTTTTTGAATTGGTACATGCTCCAAAAACCATGCCTACACAAAGTTTTCTAGCCAAATACATTAATGACATCAAAATATTATAAAATTTAACAAGATCATTCTACTCACTGCCAAAAGCCCTGCAAATCCCTTTAGGTAAGGGAGGTTGGTGGTGCTCTGGTTTCCCTGAGTTGATGAAAATAAGTCCCCAATCTTAGGTAATTGTGGAGACAAAAATTGATGGATAGCTTCTACCCAGTTGCATCTACCTAGATTGTCATAATCATCTACTATATCTACAAGACCTAGAGGAACCTTATATGTACTAGACGAAAATAAAACACAAACAAATATATACAAAATATAAAATTTACACACTAATAACACATCATCCTCTAATTCAACACTTTTAGAAAAATGTTTAAGTAACTCCTCAAGTCTTGTTCTTGTAGGTTGTTTTTCTTTTGAGAAGTAAGTACGATAGAGGTCACCCGATGCTTTAGTTGAATTAATAGGGACCGAAACACCACGGTCCACTATACCTAATATCAAAGCAACATCTCGTCTGGAGAACGCAACCGGTACACCTGAAACAATTACAATATTTAGTTATCATCAAGAATATAGGCTTGAAATTATTCCACGTCGGGCCTGAAATGAATTCAATTCAGGCCTACCGAGGGCCTGAACTAAATTAACTTCAGGCCCTCGGTAGGCCTGAAATGATTTTATTTCAGGCCTACCGAGGGCCTGAAGTCAATTTCACTTCAGGCCCTCAGTAGCCCTGAAATGAAATGATTAAACTTTATCAAAAACTAATCATTTCAGGCCATCTATATTACTGTCTTATCTTACTATAGATACTATAGATATTGTCTACAATTCATAACTAAAACTATTACCTGAGAATTTAAAAACTTACGAGGTTGAATCCCAACTTTCAAATATATTAACCAAAATTCCACGGATATGCTGCAATTCTTGTATGTCCAGGAAAAAACTGAAAGGTGACCCTTTGATCTTCGCAATGTGTCGATTATTTAAAATTTCAAATGCTTCAAAAAATTGTTTAAAGTGGCATAAAACACTGCACCAACGTAATTTTTGTCCAAACTCATCTGAATCCTACAGTTTATATACAGTACAAATTTATTCAGCAAAATAATTTTAAACATGTTGACAAACTATGCTGGTTTGACCTAAGCATATCGCTAACATACCTTGGTGGATAATGCCAACGAAGAAGACGCTGAACCACCCACAGAACTTTTTCCTGACATTATCAAATAAATCAAACGTGCAGAAACCCTAACCCCTTGGTGTATTATGCCGATCAGTCTCGACTTCAACGTTAACACTAAAACACACCTCAGGATCACACAGAAACGCTTTCGAGCATTGCCTAGGTTTTGGTTGTCCGCAGGGATTCGGGGGATGAGCTCGCAACTATATCACACCTAGGGCACGCACAATGTCCTCCACCTTCAAACCTTCCATTTACGTTGTTGCGCTGAGAGATAATGGAGAAAAATTCGACTACTACCCATCCGAACCATAAATTAATATTTTATTGATAAAGTGGTTCGGTTGTCTCGAAAATGTGTTTGATAAAGACATTCATTGGCGGGAGGGGTATAAAAGTAACTTCACTATATGGAATGCGCCCTTTGGTATAATAGAAACCATGGTACTCCTTTCGGTAATTACGAATAGTTGGATACGCCCTTTGGTAAATTGCCGTTAAAAATTAAAACTCAACCTCTTTCAAAAGTTTTTGTTAGACTTATTCAGAAAAGAGATTGTTTGTGCGGGAAGAATTAGCTAATACAGCCTATGTTTTAATTTTAATTAATAATGATTCAAAGTTAAGGGTTATTTTTGTTCTAACAATATTATCTGAGTGTGCAGGAAAAAGTCCTAGCAAGTAGATTGGGCAAGAAGTCCTTGTCAAGGGGATTAGGTAGTGAAGTTCTAGTTAAGGGGACTAGGCAGAAGACTTGACAGATCATATTAGACATTAGACGAATGTCTTAGGGGTCGTGGACACTAGGCGGAGGTCTAAGCAGGTCGAGGATCGTATGTCTAGCGAGAAGTCCCAAGGGTCAAGATCGGATGCTTAACAAAAGTCCAAACAGTTATTTAAGTCCATATATTTGGCAAAAAGATAAACTCTCTGGAGAAAAGTAGGTAAGTATGCGTTCCCCATTGAGAGAATAGTAGACGTCAGTTCGACCTATGATTTCAGCAAAATCCAAAGTTAGAACAAGACAATCCCAAGATAGTCCCCATCATATTTTGATTATCATATTTTGCTTGTTGTGCTAACTCTTTGATGCAGGTCTAAGTATTCCGAATCAAGATGGTCTAGGTGCTTGGAAGGGATCCAGGTGTTAAATCCGACATTTTGGATGCGATCCAGAAAATTATTCAGAAAAGATTTAGGTTTTCCTGAGACCCAAATGGAGGCTAGAGGGCTAACCTCTTTGAACCATAAGTTGGAGGGCCTAGGATTGAATAAAACCCCTAGTCTTAGGGTCCTAAATTGGATTTAATAAATATGGAAGGACTAGATTGATTAAAAACCCTATGTTGGGGCCTAGATGGGAGTGGCCGAACTCAATGGGGCTAATGGCAAAAGATCTATAAATAAAACCTATCTCTTCATCCCCTCCCGATGCCATCTTCGCCCTCAGCCGATCGGTTCCAAATGGCGATTTCCTTCCCCATCATCACCTTCTTCCTCTCCGCTCCTCCTCTCTACCGGGTGCCAAACCTCACTGCTCGTGCTCTTTCCCTAGGTGGGTGACGAGCCTCGGATCTGTTGCTTTCCTATGGGATACTCCCATCAAGGGGTTGTCGCCGGAGTTTGCCAACATAGCTACGATCTCCAGTCACAATAGAGGGGAAAGGGTGTTAATCCGGCGAGGACTAAGATTTGGGGACGAGAAGGGCTTGCTGGATGGGATTGTTGGCCGATTTCACAGGGAAGTGTCGGGTTCGCCACATCTGGATCAGAGTCCTGTGTTGACACATCTCTGTGTTGCTTCCTTGTGCCATCTCACTGTGCCGATTGGAAATTAACGCCATTGAGAGCTGCTAGGCTTAGGTAAACAGTGGAATTGTGTTCTAATTCTTGTTGATGAGTGTTGACTCTGTTTGGAGTGTGTTTCATCTTGATACCTAGTGTTTTGGTTTGGTTTTGGAAAGATTGAATGTAAATAGATGTAATCGGGGTTGGCTTGATCTGTTTTTGGGTGTTTAAATTCCACTGTGAGGTTGTCCTGCTATTTTGATGTTGTTGTGGTGTGTGAAGTTGCTACAAGAAGCTATAGGCTAAGAATCAATTTAGGATGTTAGTTTGTATCTAGATTTGAAGTTTCTGTTGGAGTTCAAATTCCACTGTGTGTTTCATTTGATCTTGTATTAGAGTTCATTTCTATCCTTCAATGAGCTATGTTAGAGGGTTGGTGTTGGATTTTTTTGTAGCGGTATTCTTTAACTTGTCGATGCTTTGTCAGATGATACCATGTTACGGTGGCTTGATAAGTAGGTTGATGATTATGGGGTGTATATGAGTCTATGATGTTCTATAGTCTAATCTAGAACAATTGAAATTGACTTAGCTTCCTTTGGAAACTAAACTAGTCTAAATACCATGAATTGGTTCACAATTAGTCATTTAATTGTGGGGTAATTAAATGAATGCGATATTGTGGTTAAACTTAAAATGAACCTAATTCTAGTTACGCGAGATAATTAGGAATCTTCATTTAATTATAAGTAATTAAATGGAAAGGAAATGATTAGGTTAACCCTAATATGGTTTAGGGATATACTAGCGAGTTATATTTTTGTGTGATAGCTATTTAAATATACCCTATGATACAGGAACTTGATTTGGATTATTGTTGTTGATTATTGGTGGGTGATTGATAAGTGTCATTTTGATGATCATTTTATATACTTAAATACGTGTTTGACCCATATTTTACTTGTATAATTGTGGATTTACCCTAGGTTCTAGGATTTATACTCTTTTTGGACTTAATTGCAAATTTAGATATATTTGAGTTGTTTTGTCACTAAATTTTTGATCTACTTTTGTAGGCTTGGAAGGATCGTGGACCTAGGATGTTGGGTCAAGGTTGAGTCAAAAGTGAACCAGATCAAAGGAATCAAGCGTCATCTAATTTGAACCGTCCGATGCAAAGATGGTTATATCTAGACCATTTGAGAACTTTTGATCAATCCGAGCTGGAATTAAGGCTAATCTAGCGATCAGATCAAGATCTGAAGGTTTCAGCTCAATCGGAGTTCATCTGGCCGTTGGATCATGATCAGAGAGATCTAGACCGTCCATTCAAAGACCAAGGTGATCTGAACCATCCGCTTCAAATCTGGAAGATCCGAGCTACCACGAGGATGATCCTGACCTCTGATCAAGATCTGGAAAATTTGAATCAAATCGGACAAGGATCCACCGTTGGATGAAGCGGGATTAATCTCAGCCGTTCACTGTTGAAACTATATTAACCGATCCCCTGTTCAGATATGATGTCGTGTCTTCGCAGCTCAGCTTCATTTTCTTCGTTTTGTTCTTCGTTTTTGTTGCGATTTCTTCCATCTGAAGGCGTGGCCAACTCGATCACGATCTTGAAGCAAGATCTGGATCCTTGGGAGAAGGCTTCAGTGGAGATTCAAGCTCAGAATTGCCTTGGAGCAGAGTTGCGTGAGGGTTTCAGCAACTTCTGTGATCTGATCGGTTTCATTGCGATCGCGTGCCATTTTCTTCAATTGGAGCTTACTGGAGGGTCCTCTGGTATGCTTTGATTATCTTCAAGTCATCATCACACTTCGGAATCACGAGATCATGTAGATCGATTGGATAATCCCAGCTGAGTGCAAATCTGTGATCAGATCTGAATTGGAGCCGATTTCCAGAGATTTGCGAGTTGAAGGGGTTCTTGGCTTGCCCTTGCGTGACGAACAAGGTGGTCTCGAGACAAGAGAGTGATTGAGAGTTAATTTTCTTAGTTAATTTCTGTTCAGTAGCTGTAATTTCAGTTTCAATTGCCTTTAAATTCTGTTTTTCGTTTCTGCTGTAATTTCTGAATTCTGTACCAGTTCTGTTGGATTGTTTCTTGTAGTTGATAGCTTTTCAAATCTGCAATCTAGTTAACTAAGTTGTTTGTGGAATGAACAATTGCATTTAAATCAGTTTGTTAGCTTCAAATCATTTCTGAATTCGAATTCGTTTCTGCAGTTCTGTTTTAACTGTTGCGTATCAGCTATTTCATTTTCATTTCTGAATTTCTCAAGCCCTAATTAGGTTCCATTCTGCAAGTAGATTAGTTAGTGAGTTCGATTAGTGAGCAATTGAATTTGAATTCAGTTTATTTCATGTTTTTCTGTTTGCGTATCAAGCTGCTATTGCACATCAGCCCTGTTCCTAAACATTCCAGTTTAGACTGAATTCTTCAGTTTATTTCAGTTTCAATTCGGGTCTAGTTTAATTCCAGTAATTGAGGGCAACATTAGTTTGTTATTGAATTGATTTGAGTTTGTGTAGCAAGTAGTTTTATTTCTGCATTTAAGTTCAGCTTGTTTTGCATCAATCTTATTTCTGCAACTTGATTTCTGAAAACTCAATTCTCATATCTGCTACTGAGTTAAATTTCCGCACTTTTCAGTTATTGTTTCTGAAAATGTATCAAGGGAGCTTAGTTGTTCTTCTTGAATTCACTTTGAAGATTGTTTCAATTGCATAGAAATAAATTTAGAATTCTGAAACTCTGTTCAGCCATTGCATAGAATCCATCCTTGCAGGTCAACTTCAGTGCCAGTTTTGCAAGATTTAGTTGTAGCTTTCTTATGTTTTCATCAGTAGATTTAGATCTTATACATCTTGTTCGACACTAGGTTATACACTCACACTTAGATTGCCTTGCGTGTTTGCTATGCAAATTAACCTTAATGCATTTCTGAAATCTGTTCTGCCCTGGACGTTTCTGCATTGATTTGAATTGTGCTACTGCATTTCTTCTTCCAGACCTGCATATCAGTCCATTGTTAGCTTACATTTCTAAGCCGAATTTGATCAGTTTCTGCATTTGCTTTGTATCAGTTTATACTCTGCATTTAGTTCAGCTATTGGCACATTAGTCTTTTCCCTTGTGTATCAAGTCTAATTCATTTTCTTTTCCATTTTGTATCAAGATTGAACTACTGAATTGATTGTTGTCAAATTCCTTGCAATTGTTAGTGAGCTAAGGGTTGAAATCAGTTAGTTCTTTTGGCTGTTTCTGAATTTTCTTATCCAAGTTTGCATTGTTTGCTTCTAAATCTTGTAGCTTGTGTTTGTTTGCTTAAAATTCGATTGGTGAAGCAAGTCTTGCACTAGTTCAATCAAGAATTTAGTCATCGAGTTGTTTCGTTTTGCTTAGCATTTATTTTACATTTTATATCAGATTTGTTCTATAAAACCGGTTAAGTGCTTTAGTTGATTTGAATGTTCATTAATTGAATCCTTCGTTGCTATTACTTAGTTTAAGTTTGTTTAGTTGAGTTCACTTCTTTTCATTGTGTTTACATCTTTAATTGAAACAAAACCCACATCTTATTTGAAACCCCAAAAAATATTAACGACACATAACTCGAGCACGAATTGAACAACTTGAACTAACCCTTGGAAAAAATACGACCTGTGGCCTCTTTACTACGCTTTTCTTCTTTGATTGCAAAAAGGGTTTCCAGCACATTTATATAAATATTCTAAATTTGAGACCCACTTTCGTGACAGCTCATTTGGGTCCATCAGTCATTCCCTTCCCTTCAAATTCTTCCATTTGGAGGCGCTTTTTGCTTGTATTTGTAGTTCCACTTTACTTTTATGCATGACTATTTGTTATTTATGCAGTAGATTTTTATTTACCTTAATTCTTCTACTATTTGTTATCCTGCTTAATACTTATTGTTGGTGCCGGAAGTACCAGATCGAACCTTATTTTGATAAATGGCAAAGGGTTCAAGTTAAGCTAGTTTGTGTGTATTGATGAACTTGTGAAGCTTGCAAGAAAGTCCTAGGTGAGCTAGACAAAAAGTCTTGACCTATAGGGTTTAGCAAGACGTCTTGGTCGTGGATCGGGCAACAAATACTTGATGAGTGAAGCTAAGCACGAAGTCTTGGTCCAGGGGACCGAGCTAAAGACTTTGCCGAGGGGGATCGCGGACAGGAGTCGAGACGGGTTGAGGTCGAGTGTCATCGAGTTTCGGGTTCTCGGAGGTTGAGCAAAAGTCCAATCGAAGGAGCCGGTTGGCAAAAGGTAAACTTTCCTGAGAGAAGTAGATGAGGACGCGTTCCCCGAGAGAAAACAGTAGGCGTCAGTCTGACCTAGGGTTTCATGTGAAACCTAAAAGTCAAGACCAAGATAGCACTGGCTATAATCCATACTTGCATTAAATTCTATTTATATTATTGTATGAAACTAACCCTTGTTGCAGCTATGAAGTTGTACTAGTTGGACTAGGGCGCCTGAATGGGACTCATGCGCCTGTGAGCTGGCAGCGGGTGGCTGAGCTGATGTAACGGTCAAGCTTCCATGGCGAGTGTTTAGTGGAGGAGTCACGTCGACACTCAGGCGCCTGAAAGGGATTAGGGCGCCTGAGCCAGGATAGAGTTTGACTACATAGTGGATAGAGTTGCCGCCCGACACGCTGCGACTAGGGCACCTGAAAGGCTACTATATAAAGGGGTCGAGGCAGCACCTCATATCATCATTCTAACTTTGCAATCATTCTGCTCTTCTGTGTGTTGCGCGATCAAAGCCTCGATAAATGTCGAAACGCTGTCCGACTCTCCGAGTGAAAGTCTTCAACTCTTCAAAGGAGTTGGTATATTTGTATTATTTCAATTGCACACTTAAATATTGTAATTTGTAAATTCTTCCATTTATTAGTGATTGCCCAACGCAAACGATCAAGGATAGTGGGCCTTGCAGTAGGAGCCGGTCAAGACTTCGAAGCAAGTAAGAAGAACTTGTGTTAGCGTGCTGTGTGTTGGATCCGGTTAGCACTGCTAGAGGGGGGTGAATAGACGGTTAAAAAAATAAAAGTGGAGGCACTCGTCTTTTAAAAAGAAACTTGGTCGCAACTGAGGACATTGCTTCCAAGGCAGTGGACGCTCAATAAAACTCTCCTTATGACAGGAAGCCTTACAACAAAAAACACGCTTAGACTTTTTACAATTGAATTGATTGAATGATATCTAAAGCTAAAACTCTAAGCCTATTTATAGACTAAGAGAATAAATCTATATTGTTGATTATTGATGAATTTTCTCTTGGTCGTTGATCTATAGATGTAATCTGGATGGTTGATCTTGGATGGGATTAAACTGCATCCATTGGATCTGATTAAAGGATAAGGTTTTATCCTTTAAGAGATAAAATTTAATTAAAACTTTATCTTCTGCTCGGGACTTTACTGTTGTGATCTCTAACTCATTGAGTTCGCCTATTGTCCCAAGTGATAAACATGTAGATATGTGTTGGTTGATCTTCCGGGTTCGAATCTTTTTAGCAACAAATAAATTCTCTTTTTATCGGGCGCCTAGTTTGACTTGGTCAAACTGACCAGCCTTTTGGTTCTTCGTCTTATGGGTGATTTCCGGCCAACCGGAGTTATGCTCACCCGAACCTGATGCCGACCTTTTGCCCCTCGACCATGCTTCCTCCCTGTTTACGGTTTGTGGATTTGTCGGAGTTAAATCTGATACTTATTCAGTAGGTGTCGAAGCTCAGGTTTGATGAGATCTACCCGAGTACATTTCGGATCTTCGGAGTCATTTTCGTGACGTGATTGGTACTCTGGGACTTGGCGATGACGGGACATCTCTGGGCTACAATTGTATAATTTGGTATGGTTACTTGACTTATACCTTTGGTAACCAATGGGTAATATTGTAACAGGTATGACTCGGCGTGGACGTGCTCCCGTACCGAGTCGTGGTTGAGGGTGGCCACGTAAGACTACTATAGGGCCACGTAAGATGGGGCCGGTTAGTCATGGATAGACTTCTCTGAGTGTTCCGAGGCCTCCATCTCCACTGCTGTCCGCGGTTTCGACTGTTCCACCTGCGACTACCACACCAGTCATCCCTACAGTACCAGCATTGGTACCTGCTACCGCATTCTCAGCTGGACCATCAGTGGTACCTACTGCTACACCTCCATCAGTGCATGCGGTTCCGTATCCAGTAGTACCACCGTTAGCACCCCCTACAGTGCATTCAACAACACCCACACCCTCAGTGATGCCGGCTTGTGCGTATGAGTCCATACCTCAATCAGTACCCACACCCCCAGTTGTGCTCACAGTGGTTGGTCCATCAGTTCCCCCATCAATGCCCCTTATGGGTTATCCTATGGCACCGTCAGTCGTTTCGGCTCCGGTAGTCTACCAAGCCCCACCAGTGACTCCAGCTCCGGGATTTCTCATGGTTCCACTTGTAGCTCCTACTTCAGTACCTACTGCAGTTCCACTGGTGGATCATGTTGTTCCAACGGACTGGGCTAGAGCCAGAGCACGGATACCAGCACTTACAAAGTCGGTGAAAGGCCGATTCACTTTGTTCCATGGAGGACTTGACCCTCGGGCTACCTTCTCCTGGATAGAGACTTTGGAGGGTGCATTCTATTACATAGCCTGTTTAGAGTGGGAGAAGGCAAAGTTGACTGCCTATCATTTGCGAGATGAGGTAGTATCCTGGTGGGCCTTGCAGCGCACGATTATTAGAGAGCAACGGCTCACCTGGGCCATCCTCTGAGAGGCATTTGAGAGCTAGTATATTCTAGTAGCATATCAAATGCCTCAGCGTCAGGAGTTCTTGACTCTCCAGCAAGGGAGCCGTACAAAACTGGAGTATAATACATAATTCAACTGGTTGGCTGAATTCTACCACTAGTTACTCACTGTGGATAGATCCTGTATACTTCACATTACCTAGGGACTAGTTGTATGATCGAGATAGAGTGATAGAGGTGGGGGGGGGGGGGTGAATATCGCTTAAAAATTCTTCGGATTTTAGAATGATCAAGTACGCAGTGGAAAACAAAACACAACACGCTAACACAAGTTAGTTTTACTTGCTTTGGAGTCTTGGCTGTCTCCTATTGCAAGACCCACGATCCTTGACCGTTTACTTTGGGCAATCACAAATAATCGCAAGATTATACAGATTACAGAATAAGTATGCAATTAAAAGAAACAAGTATACTGACTCCTTTTTGAATGATTTGAAAACATTTGCTCGGAAAGGCAGACGGCGTTTCAGCGTTATCGAAGCTTTGATCGCGAAGCACACAGGAGAGCAGAATGATCGCAAAATGTTAATTATACTTCTGGGGTGCTGCTCTCGACCCCTTATATAGTTGTCTTTTAGGCGCCTGAAAGGTCATTCAGGCGCACTAGTCGCAGCGTCTTAGGCGGCAATTCTATCCGTTGCGCAGTCAAACCTCTATCCTAGCTCAGGCGCCTAGTCCCTTTCAGGTGCCTGAGTGCCAACATGGCTCCTCCACTCAACACTCGCCACTATGCTTGACCGTTACGCCAGTTCAGCCACCTGCTACCAACTCCCAAGTGCTTGAGTCACATTCAGGTGCCCTAGTCCAACTGGTTTAACTTTTCAGCTGCAACAAGCATTAGTTCCATACAATAATACAAATAGAATAAATGCAAGTATGGATTTACAGCCAGTGTTGTCTTGGTCCTGACTTTTAGGTTTCACCTGAAACTCTAGGTCGGACCGACGCCTACTGTCCCCTCTTGGGGAATGCGTCCTCACCTACTCCTCTCAGGAGAGTGTACCTTCTGCCACGCGAAAACTCCGGTTAGACTTTTGCTCAACATCTGAGAACTCGAAACTCGACGACGTTCGACCTCGACCCGTCTTGACTCCAATCCGTAATCCCCACTCGGCAAAGTCTTCTGCTCGGTCCCACGAACCAAGACATCATGCTCAGCTTCACTCACCAAGACTTCGTTGCTCGATCCCCGACCAGGACTTCGTTATCAACCTTGCAGGTCAAGACTTCTTCCCTAGCTTACTTAGGACTTTCCTGCAAACTTCACATGTTCATCAGTACAAACAAACCAACTTAACTTGAACCCTTTGCTACTTATCAAAACAATGTTCGATCTAGTGTTTCTAGCATTAATAATCTCCCCCTTTTTTATTATGGAAATCCAGTTCAAAGTTAAGCAAAAAAATAGGTTTATCAAAAAAAATTATCTTAGGCTCTCTCCCTTAATCAATTATCTCCGCTAGATATGTTTAAAAAAACAGACTTAGTCTTTTAAATGTGATTTAAATAGTTTAGAGGCTAAGTTATATTTTGAAAAAGCTGTAAACTTTTTGTTTCAAAAAGCTTAAGTAAACACATTCTTTTTAAAAGATAAATATGTATTTTTCAGAATCATTTTTCAAAAATATTGATTAAATTCGAAGTATTTTTTTTAAAAATGAAAGAACGCTTAGAACACTTTTTTTTAACACATTTTGAAAATACTTCGAACCTCTTATTTTTCAAAACAATGAAAAAATTCTTTGAGATCCCATAAAGCATTTTGAAAACCTTTGAAAACACTTTTCACTTTGAAAATAGTTTTTTTCCTTTTTAAAAAATTGATAATACACTTTGTAAATTTTTGGACCACTTTGAACTCGTTTTATTCTCTCCTCCTTTGCCATATATCAAAATCATAAAATATATGGGTAAGATATGTATCAAAACAAAAAACAAACTAAGTATTAAAACAAATTAAGTGTATCAGAACGATTAAGTTTAAGCAAAAACAACATAACTAAAAAAAATTTTAAGTTTTAGGTCAAGTCTAGGCATCTTCATTTTGAGTCCAAGAATGGAAAAAATTAAAACAAAAAAAAATCCTTCTAGGCACTTGTCTGACCTGTTAGCTACTTGCTGACTGTAACAAATAGAGTTTTCACTTAAGTCAGTCAAGTCAAGTGTATTTCATAAATCAGCTAAGTTATCCAAAATACTTGACTTGATTAATTTGAATTACATTTGTAGTATCCCCAACTTATTTCGATGCATTGAATTGAAACATCTTAAGTCTAGGGTAACAATCCTAAGCATCTTAACCTAGTCGAGATTGTCAATCAAGTTAGCCCTAATGTGCTTGTGAGATGCTGGCTGGTAAAGCTATAGGAGCATGCAGACTAGGGTTTAAGCCTATGCTAAGTTCGTGTTGAAGAACGACCCTAGTTTTTAAAGGGTAGTTTTAAAGGAAAACTATGTTTCGGAAAATACATCGAGTTTTGAAGATGACGTTTTGAAAACTTAAAGTAACGTATTTGAAACCTTTTTTTTTTAAAACAGAATTAAACTTATAAAAAACCAAAAACACAAACAATAGAAAACCTACTCTACTAAGCACATTCCAAGATGCCTTCTTAATGATCTGAACTCAGACTTAGGTAAGGGTTTAGAAAAAATGCCTGCTAAGTTAGATTTGGAATTAATATGTTGAAGGACAATTTCACCCCTCGCTACGTGGTCCCTAAAAAAATGATGTTTCACCTCTATATGTTTGGTCCTAGAGCGGTGAATGAAATTTTTAGTAAGGTTTATAGAATAGATCATATACTTTGGTTTGGGTATAGTCTAAGTTGAAATCCCTAAGGGTATGCATCATTCACAAGAGTTGAGCTACACATTCCCCTAAGGCAACATATTCTGCTTCAGTTGTAGATAAAGCAACACAGTGTTGCTTTCTACTGCACTAGCTAACTAGACTCTGACCCAGTAATTGACAACTCCAATTTATACTTTTTCTGTTGGATCGTGAAAAGCCGATAGAGGGGGGGGTGAATATCGGAAATCGCTCTTTTTCGGAAAACTAAGAGTAGGTGCATAGCGGAAATAAAAAAACGAGACACAGCACAAAGACACAGTGATTTTTACTTGGTTCGGAGCCTGTGTCGACTCCTACTCCAAGGCCCACGGTCGTTGACCGTTTACTTTGGGCAATTCTATATTCGCGCAAATAGGTTACAATGATTTCAATTACAAAGAGAGTGCAATAAAATAATAATAAAATATTAAGCACTTCGTTACCGACGTCCGGAGTGTATCGATTCTTTTCCGGCGCAGCGGGACGTCGTCGGCTCGAGATGAGGCGTTTCTGGAGCAAGGCACGAGCGTAGAAGAGCGTGGAAGCTTTTGAATCAAGTTGATGTGAAGCTTGGGGTCGAGGGGTGCTATTTATAGCACCTAGGGCGCCCTGGACGTCGGGGGCGCCCTACCACGTGTCAGCCGATCCGGATTTAGCTCGGTCAACAGTTATCCCATCCGAATAGGGATAAGTTTGACTCTGGGGGTGCCCTGGTCACAGAGGGCGCCTTGGCTGACTTCTTCCGCGCAGAGATCTCGGCTGTGGATAAAGACGAGGCTTCGCAGACCTGGGCCTAAGGCGCCTTGGCTGCTGAGGGCGCCCTGGCTGCTGAGGGCGCCCTGGCTGCTGAGGGCGCCCTGCCCAATAGGCAACCGAAGCCCTTTTTGCTTCACTTGGTTCTGGTTCACCTTGGGGGCGCCCTGCTCAGCTGCTGCCTCACTCCTTTGAGGCTCTCTGAGTTACTGACACACGTTCCTTCGGTCCTGCATCCAGGGTTAGTCCAAAACACAATAACACAATTAATTATTTATTTTATACAACCTTAGTTGTCTTGGTTCTGACTTTGGTCTCCGAAATGGAGTCCTAGGTCGAACCGACGCTTACTGTTCCCTCGACGGGGAACGCGTCCTCACCTACTCCTCTTGGGAGAATTTACCTGTTGCCAACCGCTCCTTTGGTTGGACTTTTGCCTGACGGTCCTTTGTCAGGGCTTGGATACCGAGCTACCCTTCGCCCGGTGCCTAGCAGTCCTTCGCTAGGTCTTCAGTCCCAAACTGTCCTTCGCCTGGTGCCTAGCAGTCCTTCGCTAGGGCTTTTAACTCTGGCATTCCTTCGCCAGTGCCTAGTGGTCCTTTGCTAGGGCTTTCACTGCACACTTGATTAACTTGTTAGAAAACAAGAAGGACTTAACTTTTGATCTATGTTGCCATTATCAAAACACAGGTTTGACTTAGGTGCATTCTGCACCAACAATCTCCCCCTTTTTGATTTATGGCAACCCTAGTTCAAAATGTTAAGTTAAGCAAAAACATGGAAAAAGTTTTAACTTTTGTTCCCTCCCCCTGGAAGGAATCTCCCCCTAGATTTTTCAAAAATTCGTGGGGTTTTAAAAACGTTACTTGTACTTAAGTTTTAGGTACTTAGAAGTAACTTAAAAATACATAGTAGAGTTTTTAACGCATAATCAGAGTACTTAGGAAATTTTAAAGTCTTAAGTTTTAAAGTACTCAAAATGTTATAACAAGCTTTAAAGTCTTAAGTTTTAAAGTACTTTGCAAAATTTGAAAGCTTGAAACAAAAATTTTGAAGCTAGAGTACTTTGCAAAATTTGAAAGCTTTAACCAAAAATTTTGAAGCTAGAGTACTTAGCAGAATTTTGAAAGCTTTAAACAAAAATTTTGAAGCTAGATTACTTAGCAGAATTTTGAAAGCTTTAAACAAAAATTTTGAAGCTAGAGTACTTTGCAAAATTTTGAAAACTTAAGTAGAAGTTTCGAAAAGCTTAAGTATTTTTGAAAGCTTAAGTAGAAGTTTTGAAAGCTTAAGTATTTTTGAAAGCTTAAGTAGAAGTTTTGAAAGCTTAAGTATCTTTCAGAACATTTAAACTTTTGAATACTTTTTGAATACAGGATAGAGTTAAGAAAATTTTGAAAAGAAAATTTTACTCTCTCCTTTCCTATCTCTCCCCCTTTGCCAAATATCAAAACAATCAATACAGCATAAATAAGGAAATAAGTAAAACTTTTTGCTGTACTGAATCAATCCATACTTAAATTTATACTAAATCAATCAATTCTCTCTGTAGGGGTCTGTCTAACACAATTACCTACTTACTAACTGTTATAAACAGTAGTTTTTGCTAGGGTTAGTCAAGTTAAGTGTTTTTGTTCAAGTTAGATTTTTTAAACTTGACACTTAACTTGATTGCTGTATAAGTTGTATTTAGTGCCCCAATTACTGCAGATGCACTGACTTAAAGCATTTTGAATTGAGGCAAAGACCTAAGCATCTCAACCCTTTCTAGGTTATCAATCAAAAGTATCCTAAGGTGCTTGTGAGATGCTGGCTTCTAAGTCTATAAGTGCATGCAGTTCTAGGGTTAAAGCCTAGGCTAAGTCCATTTTCGAAAAATCCCTAGTTTTGAAGGGGGTAGTTTTAATATAAAACTAAGTCGAAAGGATTTTTAAAATTGATTTTTGAAAAAAACTAAGTTGAAAATGAAAACTGATTTTGAAATTTAAATAAAACAGTTTTTCAAAATTCTAATTTTAGAAAACTTATTTTTGAAATCAAGTAGAGTAAAAGCAATTGAGTTAAACTATTCTACTGAACACAATCCTAACTAATTAACAAGAAACCAATAATCATAAACTAGTCATCATAAAATAAAAGCAGGTACTCTAGGTTCAACATAGTCAACAGTCAAGCACAAGTCAACCCTACTGAGTAGGGGCATTCAAATAGGTACAATGCCAAGTGAATCTAAGATGAAGGACCGGGGTGATCAGATGGACCCGACTGCCATGCATCGAATCGTGCCATCATCTGTAAGAATCGTGCATCAGCTACTTCTCTATCAGCTCGGCGAGCGTCCATCTGCTCTATGTGAGAGGCCTCGACCTCCTCTCGGAGACTCTGTATTTGTGTCTCCATCCGGGTCACTCTCTCGTAGAGTGTCGGTGGAGCGGGCTCGTCTATATGGGCTCGGGCTTCTGCTGCTACATCTGCGACGTCGTACTCGACCTCCTCGTCCGAATCGATTTGGTGAGCTGCTCTCCGACGTCTCCAGGACAGAACCCCGGTACCGGACACCTCTATACCTGCTAGGGCGAAGTTTCTATAGCCTATTTCATCGTAGTCGGTTAGATCGGCCATTTCTCCCTCGGTAATGTTCCTACCATGGTAATGTAATAGAGATGTGACAATGTGGCAGTAGGGTGTGCGTACCCGCCCTTGCGTGGTCACACTGGATGCGTGTAGGATAGTGTTAAACATATGAAGCCCTATATCAATATCTAGCTGGTGAATCAGGGCGTACAGGAGAAAGGTATGGAATGGTCGCATAGTGGTGACGTCCCTGGTGGATAAGGGCAGAATACATCGGACTAAGACCCTGTATAGGGCGTAGTCCTGAACCTCTAAGTCGACTGACTGGAATCGTCTGGCCACTGGTTGCCTAAAGAAGTATGAGTGTAATGTATCTAAGGTGATGTGAGAATAGGGAGCATCAAAGGGAGGCTCCCTAGGAGGATAACAACAGAAGATGGACTGCGAGGGTCGTAGTCCTAGAAATCGGTTCAGTAATGTTGGTGTGATGGTTAAGGGAATACCTTGAACCATGGTGGAGAACATGAGATTATCCTGTCTAATGATATTATTGTAAAATTCTGCACATAAGGAAGTATTGATTGGGTGAGTGCAGAATACAAGATTGTCTAGTTGGTAGTGGTTTATGACGTTCATAGCTAGGGGACAGGATTGGGTGAAGAATAACCTATTCAAGTAGCTCGTTTTGATAGGTTTATAGGTGGTATGAGCGAACTTGTTACATAAATCTAAATTGGGAAACCTAGGATCAGGACTAGGTTGAGTACCGGGTTCTGCCTGATTAGGTCGGCGTCTTCTAAGAGAAAGAATATATACTTAAAGAAGGTGTGCATTTTATTGAAAAATTAAAAAGAAATTAAAAAAATAATAAATTATACCGATTTGCTCGGGGAGGCATTGTTGAGGGCTTGAGAGCTTGAGAGGGTTGCAAGATCTCTTGGAAGGTAGAAGATTGAGGAGGAGAAGTGTTTTGGGTGTGAAGAGTAGAAGGGGAAGGGAGCCCCCTTTTATAGGCAGTTTGGGCGCCCTTCCCCGTGAGGGTGCCTTGACTGGTGAGGGCGCCCCTGGCAGTGAGGGCGCCTTCATCAGGCCTGCAGTTACCTTTCGGCAGCTTTCTGCCGTGAAAGGACTGTGGGAGGGCGCCTTGACTGGAGAGGGCGCCTATACCCAGAGCTGCAGCTGCCTTTTAGCAGCTTTTGACCATCCTCGGGTATACGGAGGCGCCCTGAAGCTTCAGGGCGCCCTGGTCAGCGTGCAGTGGCAGAGGAGCCTTTTTGACCAGCCTTGGGGCGCCCACACGGGTTTGGGCGCCCTAAGGACTAGCTTTTGACTCAAATGAAGTGCATTTGACCAGATTTGACCTGGTTTGACTATATTGACCGTAGTTTGACTATGTTGACCATGGTTTGACTGTGTTGACCATGGTTTGACTATGTTGACCATGGTTTGACCGTGGTTTGACTGTGTTGACCGTGGTTTGACTATGTTGACCATGGTTTGACTATGTTGACCGTGGTTTGACTATGTTGACCATGGTTTGAAATATGGAATTTCATTGCAACACAGGTATTAAGGGAATCATTTAGACTTAATTTTACTATCTCACCCAAATCTAGTGTTTTCAATCAAGTTAACCTTATAGGTTTTGTGAGACAGGTTTTGATAGTTTTTGAAAATTTTGATTAATTTTGAAGGATAATTTAAATTTTGAAGACTTAATTAATTAATTTTGAAATTTTTGAAAAGATGTTTAAGTCTATACTTAGCTGAAATTTTGTGTTAGATTCGAATTTGACAAAAATTAATTTGAAAATGAAATTTCATTAAAAGGCTTTGTCAAGGAAAGGGTGGATGATCCCATAAGGCTACGGCCAAAGAAGGCCTAGTGCCTCGCCAAGACCTGGAAGCCAATTTTTGAAATTCAAATTCAAGTTACTTCGTGTCAAATTCAAATCTAACACAAGCTTCAATTAAATCTTTGAATTAAAAATAAATTAATAAAAAAAATGATCCAAGCATCTCACAATACACCCATAAGGTAACTATGCTTGTTGTATTGATACATCTAAAATGGGTGAGATGTTAAGGACTAATGAATTGAAAAATATTTTTCAAAATTGTTTTTCAAAATGATAAGAATATTTTCCTAAAAATATATTTTCAAAATAGTGCTTCAACATAATAATGTTTTTATGGAATTCATGCTTGTCTGTTTGATTATATATATTATACATTTTCCAAAAATATATCTTTTAAAAAATTTGTTTGACTCACTCAATTAGACACAAGCCTCTTAGGACAACACTAAAGTTCCTTAAGACACTTAGATAGAGTCAAATGGTGTTGGATGCAGGGGGAGTGTTTTGTTCTTTTTATTAAAAATATTTTTCGAAAACTGCACCTTAATTTGCATTACATATGTTTTCAACATTATCTTCTTTCCAAATTGTGACTTCAAAATTTATCTACTTAAAAAATTATCGGTTCTTTGACTTTGATAAACCCTAAAGACACAGAGGAAAGGTCCACTTTATGATCTTCAAGGACTCCTAGGACGTGTCAAATTTAGGGGGAGTCTAACAAGTTTTAAATCATCTTGAAAATTATTATTCTTTTGATCTGAATCAAACCTTAAGACTCAGAGGAAGAGTACTTGTGGTCAACAAGCTTCCCGGGACTGGGTCAAGTTTAGGGGGAGGTCAAATTAAAAGAATTATTAAATATTTCAAATGTTTTCATGCACGGTATTTTCAAATCCTGTTGAAAACATAAGTATTATTTTTAAATGCCATCAATTTAAAAAAAAAAANACAACTTAGGTTACTTCTCTTTTGCTCCCCTTTGTCTGTTCATTGTATCACTGACTTAAGTGTATTGTCAAACATAAAAACATTTAAGGAAGAACATCATTGATGCAACTTGCACCAACAATCTCCCCCTTTTTGATGTTTGACAATAACTTAAGTTAGATTGGTTTAAGGGGCTAACTTACCATCCTTGGGATCAAACTAAAACATGACCTTAGTTTTGAAAAACATTTTGATCAAATGGTCCTTTGGTAAGAAGTTAAAAAAATTTCTAACTTAAGCACACCTCTCCCCCTTTGTCATACATCAAAAAAACTTGCACCAACAATGAGAGTATTTTTGAAAATACTTAGTATAAAATTTTGAAAGCATAGCATAAAACTAATACTTAAGTATTTTGAACTTAGACAACTTAGACAATATTTTTTAAAAAATGCCAAATATTTTGAAAGATGATCTTTGAGGCATGCAACTACTTTTGAAAAATAATAGATTGAGCAGTTTTGAAAAATGATATTTTGAAAAATACATATTTTGCAAGTACTAATAAGTACTTGTAAGTTATTTTTGAAGAAAGATCAGATTTTGAAAAATAATAAGTAATTTTTGAAAAATATAAGTACCTTTGAAAAATGTATTGAGTTTTTTGAAAAAAATAGGTACTTTTGAAAAATACAAACAATTTTTTTTTAAAAATTAAGTACTTTTGAAAGAATATTAGGCTTTGAAAGACATAAGTACTTGTGAAAACATAATATTTGACTTCACTTGGTTTATTTTCCAGTCTGACACCATCCTGGGAATCCTTGTTGACTACAAGGACATTTCCTAAGTGTCCTGGAAATTTTCCAACCCAAGTAACTATTATTTCAAAAATTTCATAAGTCACAGAATAATTAATTTTGAAAAATGTAAAAATTTTAAAGTTATAATACTTGATTTGGTTTATCTTCCAGTCTGACACAATCATAGGAAACCTTGTTGACTACAAGGATATTTTCCTAAGTGTCCTGGAAGATTTTTCAAACTCAAGATATTATTTCAAATTGATCAAAATCAGATGAATTTTTGAAAATTAAAAAAAATTAAAAATAGATAGCATTTTAAAATAATACTTATGTTTTCAATAGGATTTGAAAATACCGCGCATGAAAACATTTGAAATATTCAATAATTCTTTTAATTTGACCTCCCCCTAAACTTGACCCAGTCCTGGGAAGCTTGTTGACCACAAGTACTCTTCCTCTGAGTCTTAGGGTTAATTCAGATCAAAAGAATAATCTAATAAATTAAAATAATTTAAAACTTGTCAGAAAGTTGACTCAGACTCCCCCTAAATCTGACACGTCCTAGGAGTCCTTTAGATCAAGAAGTGGACCTTCCTCTGTGTCTTTAGGGTTTATTCAAACTCAATGAACACCAACTTTCAGGAAGATAGGTTTTGAAAGTATAATTTGGAAAGAAGATAAATTGGAAAACATATGCGATAAAAATTAAGGTGCAGTTTTCGAAAAATAATTTTTAACGAAAAGAACAAAACACTCCCCCTGCATCCAACACCGTTTGACTCTAACTAAGTGCCTTAAGGAACTTTAGTGTTGTCCTAAGAGGCTTGTGTCTAATTGAGTGAGTCAAGCAATTTTTCAAAGGATATACTTTTTGAAAAATGTATTATCAGTATAATCATTCAGACAAGCATGAATTCCATAAAAACATTATTATGTTAAAACACTATTTTGTAAATATATTTTTAGGAAAATATTCTAATGATTTTGAAAAACAATTTTGAAAAATACTTTTCAATTCGTTAGTCCTTAACATCTCACCCATTTTAGATGTATCAATACAACAAGCATAGTTGCCTTATAGATGTATTGTGAGATGCTTGAATTAGTTTTCTTAATTTATTATTAATTCTAAGATTTAACTGAAGCTTGTGTTAGATTCAAATCTGACAAGAGTAAAATGAATTTGATTTTCAGTAATTGGCTTCCAGGTCTTGGCGAGACACTAGGCCTTCTTTGGCCGTAGCCTTATTGGATCATCAACCCTTTCCTTGACAAAGCCTTTTATAGAAAATTCATTTTCAAGTTATTCTTGAAAGATTTTGGTCTAACTAGTTTGAGTCTTGGATCGGTAGCTTCGGCTAGTTCCGCCAAGATGGCTTCCCTAACGTACTATCATCTCACCCCCACCCAATACTAGGTTAATCAAGTTTCAATTATTCTTTTTCCTATAGCCGTTCTAAATTATGCATAAAATTTAAATATGAATGACATGTCAGAAAAAATAAGTAGCAAATGCATGGCAATTATGCATGAGTCAAACAATTCAAATCATTTTATTTAAGTTTCTAAAAATGTATCAAATTCCCGATTTGATACATGTCGTGTGAACCCGCGAATATGCCAACCCATTTTGACATATTTAATTTTATTAAATTAATTGTTATAGTTTTGGTAAAATTTTATTTTAGTTTGAGTTTAAGTTATTTAAGATTTTAGTTGGATTCAGGTTAATTAAGAATTAATTGAGGTTGAATTAATTAGAATTTAATTGATGTTGAATTAAATTAATTTAGATTTAAATTGAATTTATTGATTCAATTAAATTTATTTGACTTACTTTAAGTTTGATCTAAGTGAATTGATTTTAAGTTAAATTAATTAAGATTTAATTTGAAGTAATTTAATTTAATTAAGATTTAATTAAATTTTAATTTGAATTTAATTTGAATTAATTTTAAGAATTAATTCGAATTTAATTAATGTTTAATTTGGATTAAATTTGAATAAATTTTAAGAATTAATTCGAATTAAGATTTAATTTATATTTAATTAATTTGAATTTGAGTAATTAAGATTTAATTAATATTACAATGATTAATTAATAATTGTGGGTTTAAATTCATCATTTTCATTATTTCAAAAATTTCTTCTTCATCTTAATCTTTCTTTTCAAGTTTTTCTAATAATTTTGATTTATTTAAATTTTTGTAATTTTTATTAACTATGACCTTTATCTTAAATAGTTCTATACCCTCCTCAAGATTAAATCTTTCAATATCCTCACAGTGGGTGGAGTAAAATGGGCCACTAGTTAAATTTTTGTAATAACTTTCAAGATTATCTATAATTAAGTTATCATCTAGGAGAATTTTCTTTATTATCCTTAAGAATATTTTCAACAAAATCATCTTTATCCTTAAGATTTCCAATAATTTCAGGGTTATCTTTAGAATTATCCTTAAGATTTTCAAATTTGAATTCGGAATTATCCTTAGGATTTTCGAATTTGAATTTCGAATTATCCTTAAGTTTAATTTTATCTGATTTAAAATTATCAGACTTAAAATTATGAGAATTAATTTTATCAGAATAATTATCAGAGTTAATTTTATCAGAATAATTATCAGAATTAAGTTTATCAGATAAATTATCAGAATTAATTTTATCAGATAAATTATCAGAGTTAATTTTATCAGATAAATTATCAGATTTAATTTTATCAGATAAATTATCAGAGTTAATTTTATCAGATAAATTATCAGAATTAATTTTATCAGATAAATTATCAGAGTTAATTTTATCAGATAAATTATCAGAGTTAATTTTATCAGATAAATTATCAGAGTTAATTTTATCAGAAAAATTATCAGAATTAATTTTATCAGATAAATTATCAGAGTTAATTTTATCAAAAAAATTATCAGAATTAATTTATCAGATAAATTATCAGAATTAATTTTATTAATTTATGAATTGATATTCTGAATTAAACAATTAATTTCGGATATTTTGATCATATTCACGTTTTGTAATTTAACATGCAAAGAGTTAATTTTACTATGCAGTAAATCTACTTTATCAGAAAAATTAACTACTTTATCACATGGCAGTGCAGGAACTTGTAAAATTTTTGGAACATAAATCTTGTGTACCTTCGCCGGACACTTGTTTTTGTAATGTCCATATTTCTTGCATTTAAAGCATTGTACGTGACTTTTGTCCCTCCGGTTTCCTGGCGCTGGTGCCTCCTTTGCCACCGGTGATGTAGACCGAATCTTACGAGTAGGGCACTGATTTTTGTAGTGCCCTCTCTCCCTGCATGTGAAGCATGTAATATGAAATTTAAAAACAGACATTTAAATAAAATATACCTGATTCACTCAAGGCTCCCCCTCAACTCCTGGCGTCGTTGCTCCGTCAACGGTTAGTCCGGTGAAGAGCGGCTCAGCTCTGATACCAATTGTAGGACCGATGCCGTCGATAGAGGGGGGGTGAATATCGATCGTGAAAAATCTTTCGGAATTCTTCGTAAAACTTTCGTTCTGGACTTAGAATATTAGTAGCGCAGCGGAAAATAAATAGAACGAAAAAACAAAGCAAAGAACACAGCGAATTTTTACTTGGTTCCCGACCCCCCAAGGTTAGTACATCCAAGGCTTATGCACGGGAACGCCCGTCCACTATTGGTCTCCTTCCCGAACTTTCCGGAGGCAGAGAAACCCAACTTACAGTGCAAGATTACAAGCAATAATATAGAAAAATTAAGTGCGTAATTAAATGAATGCAAGCCAACAAGACAAAGTATGAAGCTCGGCCGATCTGGACCTCCGAAGTGCCGCGCACCTCCTCCTGGAGCCTCCCGGTCGTAGAGCCTCGTCTCTAGCGTGTTGTCGTCGGTCAGAATGCTTGGAATGGTTCTTGGAAGTCGTGTCTGAAGCAGAGGGATCGAAGCCCCTTATACAGGCCTCCTGGGGGCGCCCTAGACGCTGGGGGCGCCCCGAAAGACTCGGTCAAACTTTATCCCTGCGTCTACCTCGCCGCAGCTGATAACAGCTTTGACCAGGGCGCCCCGGATCTTCCGGGCGCCCATCTTGAACCCAGTCAGCGCTTATCCACTGCTTCGGACTCGCAGCAACAAAACAGTGTTGATCCGGGCGCCCCGGTTGACACCTATTTTGACTGCATCACGAAACTGCCCTTCTTAGCTCTGTCTGGGGGCGCCCCCACTGTTGGGGGCACCCTGGTTGCATAGGGGCGCCCCCAATGATGGGGGCGCCCTGCTTAGGGCCTCCAACAGCTTTTTGCCTTGTTTAACTGCTTTGTCTCCGGTTCTTGATACCTGCAAGATACACAAACACAAAGCATAGATACATATAATGTTAGCCTTAAGGACTTGGTTCGAACTTCGGATTTGCACGAAACTCTAGGTCGAACCGGCACGAGTTCCTATCCCTGAGAACTCGCCCTTCACCTACTCCTTTCAGGAGACGGTTGCCACCCAGCCCTTCGGGTGGACTTTTACTTAGCTTCCGATACTCCCGGACCTCGAGACGCTCAAACCCTGACCCGTCTCTACTCCTGTCGCTAGGTCTTCTATGCCTAGCATCCCTTCGCTAGGTGCCTAGCAGCCCTTCGCTAGGTCTTCTATGCTTAGCAGCCCTTCGCTAGGTGCTCAGCAGCCCTTCACTAGGTGCCTAGCAGCCCTTCGCTAGGACTTAGTGCCCAGCTTCACTCACCAGGTCTTAGTGCCTAGGTTAACTAGGACTTTTCTACAACTTAAGTTACTTCTCTTTTGCTCCCCTTTGAATGTTCATTGTATCACTGACTTAAGTGTATTATCAAACATAAAAACATTTAAGGAAGAACATCATTGATGCAACTTGCACCAACATGGACAAGGTGGCAATCGTCTCCTGAGAGGAGTAGGTGAAAGACGTGTTCCCGGGGGTGAGATCTTGCGTCGGTTCGACCTAGGGTTTCACAGAAATCCGAAGTCAGAACCAAGTCCTTAAGACTAAGATTGTATGTGCATTTACTTTGTATTTATGTATCTTGCAGGTACCTAGAATGGAAGACAAAGCAGACAAACAACACGCAACGTGGCTGGAACACATGATGCTAGGCGTCCCCATTAAAGGAGGCGCCTAGATGGAGCTAGGCGCCCACATTGATGGAGGCGCCTAGATGAAGCTAGGCGCCTGGGAGGTCCAGGGCGCCCTGGTCAGAAGCCTTATCGGCTGCGACGAGTTCGGCGCGGAGATAAGCTTTGACCAAGCCCTTTGAGGTGCCCCCATCAACACAGTCGCCCCAATGAAGCTTATAAAAGGGGCTTCGACCCCTCAACCCGAGACACAACTTCCATAATCATTCTGAGCACTCCAAACAGAAGAAACGCGCTAACGACGATGCTCTGCAACCAAGGAGGCTCCGGGAGGAAGTGCGCGGCACTTCGTAGATCCAGATCGGTCGAGTCTTCGATTCTTTTTATTTGGTTTGATTTACTTTCCGTATTCAATTTTGTTAATACTTTTGATTATAAATCTTGCACTGTGTTGTTGTTTGTTTTCTTCGTTCTTTATATTTTCCGCTGCACTAACTCTGAGTCTAGAACGAAGATCCGAAAGACGATTTCCGAGAAAGATTGTTAAGGTCGATATTCACCCCCCCCCCTCTATCGACGACACCGGTCCTACAAGAACTTCTACTTGGAGGCGGGTACCCTGACTTATCTATTTCTTTTAGATATTATCGCAGATATATATGCATGATTGGTTATTCTAGTAGTAGTTTCTATACCTTACCTATTTTGTATATCTTCGCCGGTTACTTGTAGAATATCTTCGTGCTATATTCTATTTATTCTCACATAGATAATACACGGTAGGGATTGATCACAAGTAGTACCTTGCATGTATCCTGGTAGTTTACTTTCTAGATTATGATTTATGACCTTGACTTGTGCATGCCTTAGATTCTAGGTAGGCCCTTCGATTGGATGTTGCATGCGTATAGTGTCATGCACCTTACTTACACTGTTGTATAGCTGGCGATCTTGGGCTCCCTTGTGGTCAAGTCGGATCGTCAGATCATGTGGTGTGTGTTGGGTTCTCCCGGCACCAAAACATAAAAACGCAGCGGAAACAAGAATCCTCGAGCGATCCATGTGAAAGAAAACTCGTACAATGTTCATATATCTAATAGATCTATCTAATGTGTATACTATTGGATCGAGAAAACACGATAGAGGGGAGGGTGAATATCGTGAAAACGTTTCGGATTTAAAAAGAGAATGCGTAGCGGAAAATTAAAACAAAACAGACACGAACACAAGGATTTTTGCTTGGTTCGGAGTTGCAGTCGGCTCCTAGTCCAAGGCCCACGGTCTTTAACCGTTTACTGCGGGCAATTCTATAATGCGCAAAATTTTACAAAGAATTGTACAATTATAGTGCAGTAAAAAGAACAAGTTTCCTCTTCGTTACCGACGCCCGGTGTGGATCGTGCTTCGGAGCGAAGGGTCGTCGTCGACGCTAGAATCTCGAGATTGGAAGTTTTCGGAGCAGAGCGCTTGAGTCGAAGAGCGTAGAAGCGTTGGAAAAGTTGATTGTGAAGCCTTAGGGGTCGAGCCCCTTATATAGCACTCCTGGGGGCGCCCGGGACGCTGGGGGCGCCTGACACGTGCCTTCGGATCCGAGAACTCTCATCCGAAGCTCGGTCACGCTTATCCCTCCAGAATCGGGCTCGGAGTTGACGGGGGCGCCCGGGACACTGGGGGCGCCCCGGTTGAAATGGTCTCCTGGCTTCTCGGCTTCGATTGTTTGTTACCTTGGACCCAGGGCGCCCGAGGCATCCAGGGCGCCTGGGAGCTTGGGGCGCCTGGCCCAGTAAGCTTCCGAAGCGATTCTTGCTCAATTGGTTGTTTGGCTTTGACCTTGGGCACCCGGGACCTCCCAGGCGCCTAGCCCAACTGCTGCCCCTCTCCTTTGGGGCGTTCTGAGCTGCAGAAATACATTCCTTTGGTCTCTGCATCCAAGGTTAGTTCCACAACAAACAAGGCAAAAATATACATTAGTTTTTACAGTCGTAACTGTCTTGGTTCTGACTTTGGGTCTCCCAAATGGAACCCTAGGTCGAACCGACGCCTACTGTTCCCTCAACGGGGAACGCGTCCTCACCTACTCCTCTCAGGAGAGTTTACCTTTTGCCAACCGGCTCCTCCGGTTGTACTTTTGCCCAGCAGCCCTTCGCCAGGTGCCTAGCAGCCCTTCGCCAGGTCTTCGGTACCTTGCAGTCCTTCGCTAGGTGCCTAGCAGTCCTTCGCCAGGTCTTCGAATCCTAGTAGCCCTTCGCCAGGTGCCTAGCAGTCCTTCGCCAGGTCTTAGATGCCTAGCAGCCCTTCGCCAGGTGCCTAGCAGTCCTTCGCCAGATCTTAGATGCCTAGCATCCCTTCGCTAAGTGCCTAGCAGTCCTTCGCTAGGACTTCTTTCTGCACACTCAAGTAACATTGTTAGATCACAAATAGTACTTAACTTTGAATCCTTTGCCAATATCAAAACAAGGTTCGATATGGTGCTTCTTGCACCAACATATACCTTTGGAGCGTGCCCTTTGCTTATCCCGCTCATCCAAGATGCGCCGGATCTCTTGCACGTTCAAACGTCCGTGCCTCTATTCGTATCCACACGGACACAATCTCTCAACTTCGGGAGAACTACCTTAGTTGTGCTAGCAACTTGAGGTAGTTCGCAGAACACCAAGAACCCTACAATAGGGTTTTGGCCAAAAAGGGAGAAGAGGAAGAAGAGAGGAAGGGAAGAAGAAAAGGAAGAAGCTCTCATCCAAAGTCACAAGGCCCTCTTTTATACTCATCCCATAAATATGAAGAGGTTTGTGTCTCATTGGCTTCCTTCATTAATACCAATAAAGAGCACATCTTTTCATGTGGCTCTTCATCTTTTCCCATGGAAGAAAAGAATCTTTTCTTTTCCCTTCATTAAACACTTTAATGAATTCTCCCTGTAATCCCAATCGGGTCTCTCGGGCTTCCGACCGGGTCTCCCGACCAAGTCTCCAGAGTGCCGAGCTCTCAACCCAGTCTGCCGAGCCCCGACCCAGTCTTCCGAGCTTCGACCTAGTCTGCCGAGCTCCGACCCAGTCTGCCGAGTGCCGACCCAGTCTGCTGAGCTCCCAGCCCAGTCTACCGAGTGCCGAGCTCCCGACCCGCGCTCCCGAGTTCCCAACTCGGGCTTAGATCTCCTGAGTTCCCAACTCGGGCTCAGATCTGCTGATCAGATTTCCTGAAGCATTGTGTTCTTCATGAGGGATAGATCTCATCTACATCACTCACATTCCTCCGCATAATTCATTACATACCCAGTGATCGCATTTATAGTCCACCCTGTTACAGGTGACATTTGACGATACCAAAGTACATAACTCCTTATGTAGGGAACCGTAGTGACTTCAGGTCTAAGGACTATTCATACTAATAGTCACATGAGAAAGTTTATGACACTCATATGACAATCTATGAAACTTTCTCATGGCGGGTTAATTCAGTACACATTCTCCAATGTATACTCATGTGTCAACTTGATATCATATATCCATGACTTGTGAGCTCAAGTCATCAGTTGACCTATATGCTAGTCTCTATGCATTAATATTGTCCTTGAATATTAATACTTGACTAGGAATGGTTTAGAGTAGTGTTCTCTACATTATCTCACTATCGATACAACCTATCGATATAATGTAGATAAGAACCTGCTACCCAAGGACATTATTATACTTAGTTATTTGACACAAATACAAAGTAAGTATAATAACCAAACATGCCTTTATTAATGATAGAATATGATACAAAATGTCCCTAGTCAATCATCACATAATTGGCTCTAAGACTCCTACTAACAGTGTGCACATAGCTACTCATGGGTAGTGGCTACCAGAGGGTGCGTCCAGTTAGGGACCCTTTCGAGTGTGTACAATTACTCTGTGCTACTCCTCTCGGTCGCTCGTGAGTAGCTGTACCGGATCATGGTAGTAGGCAGGGGTCCCTCCTCTTTTCGGAGATACGAGGAGATGAGAGATTTATCTCCTCCACTGGATGTGGGCAGGAGTGTTTACTACATCAGCATCCTGTCCACTCGGTCACTTAGGAGTAGTAATGGCAGAGTGCGTACATATCCCTACACCTAGATGAGTACTTTTGCCAGCATCCTCATTGATGACCTGTGATGATGGCTGACTGGTGACAGGGGTGACCATGTCATTGCATCATGTGCATGGTGCATGGATTGCATTATTTGTGATTGCTACATTTGTTTGACATGGACATATAGGTTGTGATATGCATACAGCCGACAGTCTTGTTTTACCTGCGAAGGGGTATTGAGGGTATAAATCTGTATGATACCGAGGTAGATTTGACACTGGTATGTCTTACTTTCTTAGCACCTCAGTTTAGCATTTTCTACAACTGTACCTGATATTACCTTAGCTGGATTTTTACTGCTAGTATAACTTACTTTGCATATCAGATATGTCTATTCACTGAGTTTTTAGCACTCACCCCCGATAGCCATATTTTTATTTCAAGTTGATCGCTTGGAGTGCCCAGCAGCCTATCCTAGTCCCTCCGGCTCGAGATGACCTGTTGGTTTTATGTCTTATTCATTTGATATATTATATTTTTCATTTTCATTTGTGACTTTTTGTTTCCGTTTGCATCTTGGATTATACTTTTGTGTGCCATGGAGGCCCTTGCTACTATTTGTTGGTCGTAAGTCATACCGGTATGCGACAATGTATGTTGTGATGTTTTGCTTTTCTTTCTATGTTGGTATTGCCAGCCGTGTTGGCTGAGGGATAGAGGTGGTCGTTTAAGCCTTGTACACATGCTTCAAGTGTCCGCTGTACAGGGGAGGTGCTGTCCGATTTTATATTGGGCTAATGACTCCTCTCGGAGGCGTGACAATACTCGTCTTATAGTTCAAGTACAATCACAAATAAGTAAAATGAAACTTTACAATTTATTAACAAGCAAACCGAATGTGGAGAATCTCTTGGCCAACTCTGGAAGTTCGAAGCATCGTACACTTCTTCCTAAAGCCTCCTTGATTGCAGAGCTTCACCTTAGCACTTTAACTTCGCAGTGAATGAGTAGTACACTTTAACTTCGTAGTAAATGAGTAGTAGGATGAAGAATTTGATGATATGTAACCACGGCTCGAACCCCTTTATACATGGGTCACTCGGGCACCCGTGTGCCTATCAGGGCGCCCTCCATGTGTTAGATAATGGAAATTTGGAGAGTTAAAAGGCTAAAAAGCTTAAATTAGGGGCATGGTTCTAATTATTCAAATTTAGAGGGTTTTTTTTCAAAGTTATATAAAATTTATAAAACCTAACATCTCCTCAAATAAATCCCTCCTTCAACACAATCCAAGCCCTAACTCACTGCTGCAACCCCCTCCTCACACGAAAACTTCCATTGCAGTACCTCTACTTCCTTCTCTTCTTCTCATTCTTCTTTTCTTCTTCTTCTTCTTCTTCTTCTCCGTCCTCCTCACCTGCGCACACAAAGTCGACGTCGCAACCCTCGTGGAGTTTTCACCGTCGTGCCCTAACCTTCTTCGTCTTCCTCCTCCTCCTCCTCCCATGGCTAGCCTCTATTTTCTGGATTCCTCCTAGCGGTCGGTAAGTCAATCGAGCTTGGATTACTGCTAGGGCTTCCTGATTTGCTCGGATTTCTCTCTACTATGAGATTTATTCATGGGATTCAACCTAGCTCTCGAATTGATTTTAAATCGAATTACTTCTTTGGTCTGGATTATGGTCTAGGGATTAGAGTTCTTGGTTGGATTAGGTGTAGTGTTATCTTCTATTCTTTTTAATCGGCTGCGATTCATTTTTTTGTGTTGTTGTCGTTTGGGGACTTGGTGTTGAATGGATGACCTGTGGATGCTACTGTGGTAAGATCAATTGACGATTATAGTTTGTTTTGGGATCGCGGGTCACCTTGTTTGTTTGGGCGAGCAGGGATTTTTTCCTATAATTACTCATCGAATTCATAATTTATAGTTGAGATTTGACTCATTCTATTTGAATAATCTTGCCGAGAGATTTATTGTTGAGTTTTGATGTTCTGTTTTCATGTGAGTACCTGATTAAAGTTGGATATTTGGTTTTGGGGGTGGATAATAATATTATAAGATGTAAACTGAAGTTGGCTTAGCACTTTGAGGCTCTTGCCATGGGTGCTGATGAAATGGACTAACTTAGTTTTCATGAAGGGGAATACTTGGAGTTTGATATGTTGGACAACTTGCCACGGGATGAGCTAAGTTTTGGGTTAATCAAATTGTCAATTATTAAATAACATATTGATATAATTGATTAAGTAAATATTATAAATAGAATTTATCCTATTGATGTTTAGTATATTATTTAGCTAATTATTTAATTAATTTTATAATTAGCTAAACTATGACCTTAAAATAGGATCCTGATTTGATACGCGAATTTGGATGTGGAGTTTTTTCTGAACGGTTTACGATAAAGGCGGGTACTTCTCCTTTTGTATTCTGTAAATTATTTATCTTAAATGCATGACTGTTTATGTCTGAGTAGGACTGTTTGACCTTATTCTTTGTTATTTTTAACATCGATCGTTGATACTTTCTTTGCTTAACCTTCGAGTTAAATCGTATTTTTATGTCCGTACAGTCTCCCATTGATTTTCTTGTACGCTAGTACTTAGAAAACTATCATTAAACACAATTAGGCATGGTTGACATTAGAAATACCCTACCTAGTAGTGTAGTTGCAAGTTTGGTGATTTTGGTTTCTATTTATTGTATGGTTTCATTGTTAGTATTTTGGTTGATTGTGCATTTAGTATCATGCATCATATCTGTACAGTTGAACAAGTATTGGCTTCCATATGGTTAAGTTGCCATCAGTCATTTAGTTATTTTGCTCACTCAATCACTCATTATGGTAGTTGTTAGAGTGCGAGCAACTGTCTTGTTATGTCACACTCGACCACTCATGTATAGTAGATATTGGAGTTATAGGTAAACAGTTGACACCCTCACCATTATTTTTGAGGGATACTAGAGCTGTTGGTGGTTCCCCATTTTTCTCGGGATTTTTGGAATAGTTGTCTTTCCAGCATTTTGTCCACTCAACCACATATACTAATGGTATTCGTTGGAGTGCGTACAGTTGTCATAGCCCTACCCACTGGGTCACACAGATGTGATATGTTGGCGGCTTGACTGCGTCAGGGGTGACACATATCATTGCATCATATGCATTTATTGCATTATGCATTTTCTTGTGTTTGTTGCATTTATCTGAGCTATGATTGCTGCATTTGGTTGACATGCATGTATGATTTGATATTATGTTATCACTCTGTTTCATACATGCCTAGTTATTCTTCTATTTCCTAGAGACTATACACTGTTATTTCTTGTGCTTGTTATACCTTTTATTATGTCATGCGTTTATCTACTCTTATACCCGCAGAGTCAACTCGGACTCACCACCCCCACCATCTACTTTTGTTTCAGGTAGCAGATAGACGCATTACCTAGAGCTAGAAGAGGATCCAGTTCCTAGTCCTACATTGTTGAGTCAGTTTAGAGTTTGTTTAAATGTCTAGTTTATTTCCGCGTTTATTTACTAGATTGGTATTTACTTTATTTATTTGGTATTGTCTTAGCAGATTTAAGTTTATATGGTATTGAGCTGGTATGTTCATTTTTAGACTTACCTTGGAGCTTTCTTTTGTATATGGACTTTGCTATTTTTATTTTTTATTTTTTTCTTAAAGATATTAACTGCGTGGTTGTGAATTTACACTATTATTGTGATGCCAACCATGTGAGGTTGAGCTATATTTTTGTGGAGTGTTATGTATAAAAGTCCTAATTATTGGGGCAATCGACCCAAATATGATCGGGAGGATCATGAGTTTTGATGTGTGTGTCAATATGATTAAGTTAGGGTTTCATGTTGATCTAATATATGTATGTGAGTGTGCAGATTTCTAGGATACACATAGACTTGGTTGGACGTCTTCGGCAACGGTGAAGGGTGGCATGGAGGCAAGCTGTGGGCTTGTGTGCGCATATGAGGGACCATGGACAAAGCAGAGACGATGAGTCGAGGGAAGAGGACTTTGAGGTGTACGTAAAGGATGGCATGGAGGTAATCCGAGGGCTTATGTGCGCATCTGAGGGACGAGGGTCAAAGTCGAAGAGGGCTTGAAGGCAATAGATCGAGGCTGCTGGAGCAGGAAAGATGAGTTGAGGGAAACGGACTTCGAGGCATGCGTGAAGGATGGCATGGAGGCAAGTCGAGGGCTTGTATGCGCATCTGAGGGACGGGGGCTAAAGTCGAAGAGGGCTTGAAGGCAACAGATCAAGGCTGCTGGATGAAGAGTCAACCAGGTCGTGAGGTTTCAAGTGCTACTGGATTGTACTCGAGGGCTAAGTCGTGAGGGTTCAAGTGCTGAGAGAAATATACTCGGGAAGGGTAACACTAGACTTAGGGAATGAACTAGTCGACTGATGAGGGACCAGTCAACTAATAGGGTCCACAGAAAGATCAGTCAACTGGTCTAGGACCAGTCGACTGATGATGACCAGAATTTGAAATGTCGGGCTATGACATTCGAATTCAAGTGGGACCTTGGACCAGTCGACTGGTAACGGTCATATCAGCCTCGAGCTCTATTTAAGGGAGCTCATTTATGCTTGTTTCTTCTTGGCGAAACTAGCTTGGTTAGAGCTTATTAGTAGTCTAGTATTGCTCAGGGATTGTCCAAGGTTTGTGGCGAGGTTTCTCCACCCATAAGGAGCGACAAGAGCTAGTCGGAGGTGCTCCAGGGAATCATTCACCGAAGGATCGGGATCGTCCACCTTACAGACAGTCGTGGAGTAGGAGTTTTATCTCCGAACCATGTAAATGGTTTGTGTTAGCGTTGTTTTTGTTTTGTATTTAGTACTTCCGCTTGTGCACGCTAATGTTGTAGGTAGAAAAATCGAGAAAAAGCTATTCACCCCTCCCCCCCCCCCCCCCCCCTCTAGCTTAAAGGTAAGATCCTAACACTAACTTGTCCACCGTACAGAGAAGATGCTGCCCAATTTTCGAGCAAGCCTGAGCTTATGGGGGCGTGACACCATATGACCCTATCTGATCAACTCGATGCACGCATCGTAGGATATAAAACCTGTGGATAACATTAAGGGCACTACCATGACCTTGAGGGCGCCTAGGTCATAGGGGCGCCCGGGTTCCATAGGGGCGCCTGGAAGCTCTTGACCCAGAATTTGTTCGTCCGCTTGTGTTTGCTCTCCCATCTTGTCTCCAGCTCCAGGTTCCTGCAAGACAAACAAACACAAGACAAACAAATAATCCTAAATCTTAATTCTGTAAGTCTACCTAACCTACTAGACTTTGCTTGGATTAAACTCTCCAAGACTTTACTATCTAAGGTCAACTCTTTAGAGTTTCCCAATGCCTAGCTTCACTAAGACTTTATGACATAATAGAAGTAAAAACATAAACAATGACAATGAGCTTGATTGAAGAGTCATTGTCTTGTATTGCATCGTTTTCTCTATCTCGAAATCCTTGAAGAAGAAGAAGAATAAGAAGAAATGGAATCCAGAGAAGCAAAGTCTTCCGAGGATTTAGGATGATGCCATCATAAATACTCGTTAATGGGAAACGAGGGTCTATCAAGATGCAATAATCCAATGAGGATTTTTCCTTTTTATAAGAATTCAATCCGTTATCTACCATATATTATAATGGATCGGACTAAAAGGCCCTACACACTTAATCTATATCCAATATCCTGAAATTCAATAACCTTTAGTTAGATCACTTACCGATTCATATTCACATATACAAATTACATTAAATCCGTTAAATCCAACATGTTATATATATTTGATTTATCTTATTTGCCCTTTATTTCAATAGCATTCTCTTTCAAAGTATCGAAGCACAAATGCATAATCACTTCACTTTTTAACTAAGACGTCGACAATAACAACCATTAAGCCTTACCCCACTAGACGAGGTCGGCTATATGAATCTTTCTACGCCATTGAGTTCTGTCCTATATTATATCATCATTTATATTTAAATAAATTTTATCCTATTTTATTGTTGCTAACCAAGTCTTTTTTAGCTTCTTCTCCCTCGTTTAATGTGCATATTTGTTACAGTTTCACATCTCCTAACTGGGACATTTATTGATTGTTTAAGTACGTATCCATACCATCTTAAGCTTGTCTCTCAAATTTTTTCATCAATAGATTAATTCCGACTTTCTCTCTAATGCTCTCGTTTCTTATTCTATCTATCCTCATATGTCCACGCATCCACCTTAACATCCTTATCTCTGCAACTTTCATTTTCTGCTCATGTGCCCAAGTCATAGCCTAACACTCGACATCATATAATATAGCAGGTCTAACTGCAATTTTGTAAAACTTCTCTTTAAGTTTAAAGGTGTTTTATGATCACATAAAACACCTAACGTTAATCTCAATTTCAACCATCCTACTTATATTCTACATAAGACATCTCTCTCAATCTCTCCATCATTTTACAAAATGATTATAAATACTAAAAGCTTTCAGTTCCAGATAACTCGTCATCTCTTATCTTAGCAATTGTCTCTTATGTCTAATATTACTAAACTTAAATTCCATATATTCTATCTTTATTCTACTAAGTCTAAAATCTTTCACTTCTAGTGTTTCACACCAAGATTCTAGTTTAACATTTGCTTCTTCACGTGTCTTATCTATCAAAATAATATCATCTACAAATAACATACATCATGGTACTGTATATTGAATGTGTCCTGTGAGTTCATCCATAATTAGTGTAAAAAGATAGGGACTTAGATCTGATCCTTGATGTAACTTTATCCTTATTAAAAAATACTTCAGTTAATTCATCTGAAGTCTTCAATCTGATCGTTACATCATTATGCATATTCTTAATTAGTTCAATATACGATACGCTAATATCTCTTTTTTAAAATTTTTCATATAATTTTTATTGATATCCTATAATAAACTTTTTCTAAGTCAGATCTTGCTTTGTAACTAAGGCGAACATGAAAATTATTCAAGATGGCAAACAAAATTATATTTAATTCAGTTTGGGGAAGAGGTTACGGAGAAGGATTTAACGGCTCCGTCTTACGTCATGCACCAATCTTCATTTACTACTGAAGAAATCTGGGACCAGCTTAGCCATAGACAGAATTAAATTCACATTTGAAATCAAGGAATAAAACGTGTACCAAAATATGTTTGGTGAACTAAGATACGAAAACGTGTAGCAAAATAGGTGTTTGCATCAGTAAGCATTATGTAAATTCTTTGTTTCTTCTTTATATATCAACTTATTGTTAACTGCTATTTTTTTCTGCTTTCCAATTTCATTGACTTAATTTATACCTATTATAGACGAATAGAGAACAAATTGTAGAAGGTGAAAGGCATACCACAATCAGTTAGGCACAAAACTATAATCATACCCAAACGAGAACAAATTTACTCGTCATAATTGCTAAACATTAATTAACAAAAGAAACGACAGTAAAAGTGCCATTTAGTTATCACTGGCCCCATTTGTATTTTATCTTGTCATCAAATTCTTGGCAGCATAGTATTTTGTTCCCTCTCAGCAGGTTTGAAGATTTGGAAAGAACAAGTCAGTGCTTCGTCAACAATCATCATGGCACCAGCGTTATCAAATTCTCCACAATAATTGGGGGCTGAAAATATCGTTACAAGCTGCTTGTCAGCAAAGAATTCATAGCCATCTTCCACAACCTGAAGAGAGAGAGAGAGTTTGACATTTGAAGAGTGATTAAAGTTCACAATAGAAGAAAATGTTAGCATTTCACCTGATGTGCTCTACATATAAGATCTAAATCAAGTCTAGATAGGAATTCTGTAAGTGTATCAGCCCCAAAAGTCCAAGAGACACCTCTATCATTCTCTCCCCAACCTCGAGCTTCTCTTCCAGGGTCAGCCCAAAGTAAGTCACATAATAAACCACTTTCAGGGACATCAGTTGGTCGAGGTAAAGATTTAATCTGCTCCAACCGAGAAAGTTCTGGAGAAAGGCCACCGTGCATACATAAAATCTTATCATCTACAAGAGCGGCTACCGGAAGGCAGTTAAAACAATCACCAAATGTCCTCCAAAGTCTCACACTGAATCGGCGTTTGCATTCGTCATAAAATCCATATATTCTATTTATCGAAGAGCTTTCATGATTCCCACGCAAAAGGAAAAAGTTTTCCCGGATACTTGATTTTATATGCAAGAAGAAGGCAAATTGTTTCTAAGCTTTGCTTTCCTCGATCAACATAGTCGCCCAAGAATAGATAATTTGCAGCAGGAGGAAAACCACCATACTCAAAGAGCCTCAAGAGATCACTGTACTGACCATGAATATCACCTGATTTTTTAAAAAAAAAATACTAAATCAATAAATGCCTTGCAATAAAACAATCGAGAGGAATATCAAATTTGATCTCTCATAGTACAATGCAAAGCATTCAGAGATTATCCGCTTGGTGCTATGATACTTCTAAATTAACCGCAAGGAAAGAGTAGCAGAATTGAAAGGCAAAAACCATAGCATTTACCATTGACCAACTTAAGATCCTGTCATAGGTAATTCATCAGAATCAACACTGAAGTGAAAATAGTAGAATGACCAGCCCTATCCTTGCCAGAATTCAGATGACAACTGCATGACTTTATCTTCAGATTCACCTGAAAACCCTAGTTACGGATCGTCTTATGTTCCAAAAAGAAAGACAATTTTCCCGATATATTCAAGACACCCACATGCATGATTTAAGTAAATTCGTGAAAACAACAAGAAGTTGCTGCCCGATTCAAAAATGCAAAGCTGTAAAATAAATCGGAAGGGAGGCGGGAGCTGACCGCAGATCTTTATGGGGGCTTCAAGTTCCAGAAGGTTAGGCTGAGCGAGGAAGATGCCACGGGCGACGACGCAGAGCAGGTGGATCTCCGACTCCGCAAGCTGGACCAGCGTCCCCGGTTTCGCTTTCCGCACCTCCAGTAACCGGCTAATGATATCGTCGAGCACATCCGCATCCATTGCGATATGATCGGCGAAACAAAGCAAAAAAAAACAGAGCTGCGCTGTGTCCGGCAGACCTGTACAACCAAAGATAGATAGAGTCGGGAGAGGAGAAACAGAAGAGACAGGAAGGATATTGGACACCTACAAGGAATAGCAGAAAGGCTGCGGGGGTTCCGAGGATTGACGATGAGATGGAGGCGCCGAGTGACCGGGCGGCGAAAAGCGCAGGAAGGCGAAAAGTGCAATTGTTTATCGTCTATCGATTAGGATTCAGATTCGGACTCGACATGCAAACAAAACAAAACTGAATTAGACGGATAGAGCTAAGCAGGCCGATAAAAATAGCCAGAAAGTTAATTTCGCATGATTTCTTGTATGATAGATGATCTATTTGAAATAGGTGAGTGATGGATTATTAATGAGGTGTCTTTATCGCCGACTAGAATAAGATTTCAAAAAGGAGAAAATTGGTGAGATATTGCTAACGTGGATGATATCGTCATAGCTAGGAGAAAGGAGTTGCTGGAGATGTCGGCAAGCGATCCTCGTCGCCGATAAAGTTTGCGAAAGTAAAAGAGTAAGGGAACACTTGGATATTTGGGTTTGGGGAGGCGTTGAGTCAGAGTGAAAGTGAACCAGAACATCCGATCGACAGAGCTAATCGGACAAGAACAGGATATCTAATCGAAGAGTGAGCCCCTGGAGTCAGTGTAGGACCGATCGAGGAGCATGTCGATCAGCGATGGCCTACATAACTAGCAGATCGACTTTACTAGGTACTAGTCGACTCTAGTCGGTCGATTTTGACGGGTCAACCTTTACTAAATATCAGTCGACTCTAGTCGGTTGGCCCTGACGGATCGATCTTTAGTAGATGTCGATGAATTCTGATGGGTCAGCTCAACAGAGAAACCAGTCATTCAACACAGCCTAAAAGAGAGTCTTATCAACTTAACTTTAATCGAACTCAACGTATCGCTTGATTCCCTTTCCGTGACAACTTTTAATTCACTCCATATCAATAGACTTCTTGAAATATTTAGAATTCATTGTACCCTTTAAAAAATGGTCCAATCCGCTTGTGAGATTCATGGAAACAATCTCCATCGCTTTAAACATCCGCAAACAAGAAAATGATCTCGATCCACTGTCTCTATACAAACCTAGTCTTGTTGCCGTAAATTATAATGTACAAAAAGGGACTAATTATTTGTCCAATAAGCCAACCACTTGCATCGACTTCCAAGCTTTTCTAACACATTATTAACTGCATGCCTCTGAATTATTACTTCAACTGCAAGTGTTTTCAGGTGACCCGAATAGCCATCTGGCAAACGACTGGATCGGCCCGATAATATGGGACTCGTTCTTCTTCCAGAACCAGATTGCTGCGTTATAATTCTCATTGCGAATGACCCTTGTTGCTGCTCCCCAATCATGCTTTTCCATCTCCTCGCGTGCTGCTTTAGCCATGGCTTCTCTGAAATCATTGCGAGAGAGTAGCTGATGGACCTTGTGCACACAATCATCTAGATCACCTGGCGAGAAGAGGAAGCTGGTTTTTCCTTCATGGTCCTCCGGTATGATGTCGGGAATCCCTCCTGCACGAGCTGCGACGACGGGGGTGCCTGATGACATGGACTCCAGCACAACTTGGCCAAGGGTCTCAGACTCTGAAGGCATCACGAACACATCCCCGCTGGCATACGCCTGAGACAGCTCCTCACCTTGAAGCATGCCCGTGAACACAGCAGGCATACCTGATAACAACTTCTCTAGTTCAGCCCTGTTTAAATGAGCAACCCGTATAAGAAGCCACAGACGCATGTTAAAATTAAATCAGATCTCCAGTTCTACGTGTGTGCGAAGAGATTATGTTTTCAAATCACTGCTATAATCTAAGAGATCATCGTCAAAAGAGAACTTGTTTACGCTAAGAATTTAAGTCAAACAAATCACTTTGTCATTACTCATTAACATAAGTATAGCATTTATTATTGCACTACCGAAAAAGGCATGACAGAATTTTTACTTTCGCCTACAATGTGACTTGCGAGGAAATGTTGTAGTGTTTTACCTGTATGGTCCATCTCCTATAATTGCAATTCTTACTCCCGGCAGCCTGTCCATAACCCTGATCAATTGAACTTTAAATACGAGTTATTTGTGGAGTCGACTAATGAGGACAAACATGATGTCCAGAAGAAACAAATAAATTGATGTAATCTTAATAGGATTTCTAGTCCATCAGCTTATGCTTCAACTTCGATGTCATAATTGAATAGAAAATTCAGTAAGAATTCGTTTAAAAGGTAAAAATGTAATATAAAATCTTACCTTTTGAGAAAATCCAAATTTTTTTCTCTTCCTATACGTCCAACATGGATTAATAGTGGTTTTTCTGGTTGCCCGTTGCTGAATGAGAATAATGAGTTAAACACGTATCACATTTATAATGTTCATGCTGATGTATACTATGTGCTTCGGCTAATAGCTACCTGAGCCTTGCACGCATTTCATTGCTACAGTAACGAGGATGGAAGCTTTTGGAATCAATACCCTTATTCCAAAGTCGTATTTTATGAGCTATACGAAAAGGAACAAACAGAAAAGAACGTAGAATAAGTACAGGAACCAATTAAAATGTCTAGTGAAGCTTCTAGTGGAAGAAGTCTGACCTTCTGTGACATTATTAGCTACGAGGTCTTTAATAGTGGCAGCTGAAGGTACCAAAGTAAGATCAGCAGCTCTATGAAGAAACCCTTAGGAGGGAGAAATAGGGTGACATGTAAGATAACAAGAGACTAGGAGTCTAGGATATTTTCAAAATAATTAAAATAAAGTGAGAAACTTACTTATTACCATCCACATGGGCTTGACAAACCAACCCCATGTATATCTGGGTATATATCTGCCATGGCAGGAGAGAATGTGTATTTTAAGTAGGGCCAGAATAATAGCTATGAACATCACAATAAAGATGTCGTATATATTGTTGCTCCACAAGTTTCAAAATTTTCAGCAATCAACCATACATCATATAGAGACGGCAAGAAGCACAGTGCAGAAGGATGTTTACAATTCATTTTATTTAGGATGCCAACAATCTAAAATAAGAATTGCAGAAAAAGATGTATAGGCCCTAAGATTTGAGAAGTAATATCATGTAAATTTTGACTAATGACCCCCAAAAAACTGGAAGAAGATTAGGATGATTGAAGTGCATTTTTTCTCCAAGGAAAATAATTCAAGTGCTGCGAGAGATTGGTTTTCTATCATCATATCAAGTTATAGGCCTAATCTTCACAGATGTGGACATATCAACATGGGGTGAAAATGGCTGTATTGATTTGCCATACCCATTGGTTATATATGTCTGTCATGTTCCTTTTGTATAACTGCAAGAACAATTAGGCAAAAAAGTGAAACAGAAGTTCCTTAAGTTAATTAAGGCACATTTGGAGCACAAATTTGGGAGTAAAAAATAGGAATTAGGATACAAGTCTCCAGGAAGAAATGAAGTTCTTTAACGAATAATAAAAGCAAGCTAGAATTCATGTTAACTGAGGTATGCAGTTTGTTCCACCAAGTTTTAGAAATAAAACCACATACAATATGGCAGAAGAAAAGTACTTTGTATTAGAAATTCAAGAAATCTGTTGTTAAAAAAAAAGAATTTGACATTTAACATTTATATTGATGCGTAATGCTCAATTTTCTATGCAGCAAAAGAAAATTGCCAAATTATGTAATGGATGCAATTAGTAATGTCCTTGTTGTCGCAGCGAATGAACTTCAAACTATTATACTAATTCTAACAAACTAAGCAGAATTTAGAATGGATATGCGGCAATCACTCACTGAAGAAGCTTGCTTACTTTGGAATATGAGTGTGGTATGACATTACTATAGGAATGGAGAGCATCCTGGCAATTGCCAGAGCACCAAATACCTGAGATATTAAACTAAATTTTAGTAGAAAATCTTGTAAAGGTATCAAAGTCTTCATTCATAGAACATCTTAGAAGTAAAACTAACCATGATTCCTGGTGAAGATGCATGGATAATATCAGGCTTGAACTTTGCAATTTCTGAAATGATTCTTGGGCTGAGGGCCAATGAAAGAGGAACATTGTTGTACATTGGGCATGGAAAGCTGGCACAAAATTTCAGAACCATAAGAACAAAGCGAATGAATAAAATAGTACAGACAATGGAATCTAAGAGATGTAAACAATGCAATCTAAGAGATGTAGACCATGGAATGGAAGAGAAGTAATCTTAATTCTAGATGTAGGAAGGTTGCTATGTAAATAGTATCATTCACATACACAAGTTATTGGAAATCCATTCTTACAACAAGTACCCACCTAAGTTATAGGATGTAACCATATAACAGGGTCTGAACTCTGAAGTAGCATGGGTGACTATATTCATATTTAGAAAACTTAAAGATGCAAAAGATACTCACTAAAAGGTCGATTTGAGATAGAAATGATGTACATATACCAGATACAGGTTCTTTGAATTTGGACCAGACTTACAGCATCAACCTAGCAACACTAACTTCAAGTTGTTGGTCAGTGGAGTGCTAGACCAATTAAGAACATTTTTTTGGATGTAGCAAGCCTATATCTAATAGATATGGTGTAGGGTTGGGAAACATTATCATTAGCTAGATACCTCAGTATATCTGCAATGTCTCAAAAAACATATTCTCAGTAGCAATACAATCCCACTTTATCATTCTAAAATTACATCAGGACCCATCAGAATTCAGTGGTCTACTAGTGACAATCCAAATTGATAATTGGGTGTAATGTATCCCTCTTATCAGTTCCATACTGAAACATATGGTAGTCATGCCCCAAGACTATATTATTTTTCAGTTCCATCTGCAATGTATGATAGACATGTTCACAGGCAACTATATTATTTACTATGCCTCTGGAATATTGCCTACTGGATTATTTATCATGTATGTCAGACTAGAAGTTCAATTTCAGCAATAGATCTAGAAACTGGATTAGAATAGGCCATGTTTGATCAATCCATATTGCAGTTACATGACAGGTAGAGTTGATTAAGGTTATGAGTATTTGTACGAGTGGAAACTCAAGATTTCTTTGTGCAAAGTAGGTAATCGTCTAATCGAGCAACCTAAAAAATCCAAGTGTGGTATATTCTAAACGTGGAATATAAAACAACATAGTAGGAATATATTCTAATCAAGAACTCTGCAGTAGAAAGTAGTAAAATATCAAAAATCATATTCTAAATAAGATATCAGGAACAAATTGAAACTGGCATAAATCATTCATTTTTATGTGGCATTCTATATGCATCAAGCAAGGGATTTACCTTCTAGAACCAATAATTTTTGCACCATGGAATTCTTGAGGCGCACCTTCATGGTTTGTTATAACAATAACCTAAACCAACATGATGAAGGTAATCATTAGATTTCGGTACTATAGTGAAAATGTTCTCTTTGTTGCTCATTGAACATATTTTTGTTGAATTAGTCACATGGACAAAATAAACCAATTTTTAACATATTTCGATTTTGATTTAAGATGAGACATGCATGTAATACATCTATGTAATATATCAGTAGAACAAATAATTTCAATATAGATTTGGACAAGGAACTACTCACCTCATCCCCCATTTCACGCAAATTTTTGATAAAATTCTGAAAGCGATTCTTGTATCCAGAGATATAACTGTCAAACATAAAGAGACAGATTTACAAGCCAGCAGAGTACCAATAACTAAGTAGTAAGTATGTTAGCCAAGGTATAAAATAAAAGAAAATACATAATTTTGCTAGAAAAATATCAAAATAGCAAAGTAAGGCTGAACATATAACCCGGGGTAAAATAATAATTTTGCTAGAAAATTGACAAAATAGCAAAACAAGACTGAATAATATAACCAAGGTTAACGGCAAATGTGCATTTCAATTATAGATATAGAATTAGGTATGTTTGCTGAAGTCTATCCAAAAGTAACAAGATACTTTGTTAAGTTAAAAACTCCCAATTTTCTTTATTTTAGGGGCAATGTTTGACCTAAGTAGCAGAGACAACTCTTTAAACTGACATTAAAATTGAGACGAAATAAATTCAGGAAAGAAAATTTCTCAGTGACAGTTACTTAAAACAATGCGCAAAAGCAATAAGATTCCTCATCCAAGAAATATTCATCTCTAAATCACTGAAGCATCTAGACTAAGATTTCTTGGTTTAGGCATGCAAAATCAAGTAGACAAAAATGAGTGGACCAAAACCATAGAGGCAATTCACTTACGTAAGAATAATCACCCCAACCAAGGGAAACCACTTCGAAGATCCCTTAATCTCTTAACTTAATCTGGCAATAACTCAGCAAACTAATGTGCTACATCAAGCAGAAGGAAACTTAACCAAGCAGCAAAGACATCCAAATCACAAAACCGCCACAAAATTCGATTTTTTTTTTTTTTTTGCCAGTTAACAAGGAAAAGAAAGGGAAAAAAATTGCTGGGATCGACGCATCCAACTTTGACGCAACTCATCCAAACACGAGCCATATCCAACATCCGCTAGAATGGTAAACAACTCCTATTTTTTCTTTTAAGAAAATTAAATAAATTTGTTTTCTCAAGAAAAAAAAGAAATTTGGGCAAACAAACAATCATAAACCATAAGGAAATCCATCAAGACAACAAGGAACGATCGCCTTGGAGCTTCACGATCCGAACTCATCGTCAATCAACATAAAGAATAAAAAGGGAAAAAACTGAGATAAGCAAGATTCGGTGTACTGAAGCAGCGTGTGTGTTTTACTTACGCGAAGGGAGAGGGCTCAACGAACAGAGCAATGCGGCGAGGCTTAGCGTCGGTCTCCGGGTCTTCCAGCAGAGAAGGCATCTCCTCGTCCCCCATCAGCGGCTCCTTGATCTCCTCGATTGTCATGGATCTGCAACTAGCAGACCAGAAAACTCCGGTCCACCCCCTTTCAACGCGCAGCAAGAGCCAGGTCAAGCACTCCGCCCACAAAAAAAAAAAACACACACACACACACACACACAAGATCGGGATCGAGAAGAGCAGATTTGCCAAAAAAAAAAAAATCAAAACAAAACTAATTAGAGGCGAAGGAATCAAACAAGCGCAGAGCTTGTGATATTAATTTGACCAAAGCATATTCTTGTGGATGATCGAATCGCGACACGAGCATCTTCCTTGCGCTCTCTCTCCTCGAATCGATTTGACTGATGGCTACCTTTTTTTACTATCTTCAGCCGTCACGAATCAGCACATGACAACTGTTTGCCCGTCGGCTTCATAATATAATTTTATATAAGATCCTTTGCTCGTATCCTAATTCTTGACTTAATTCACGTGTGGTTAGCGACGATGACGTTAGTACCCCGAGCTAATAGATGTAACAAATAAAATACGCCACCACGGAGTTCACGTGCCGCGCGGACAAGCGTTGCGGCACGAATCTTACTACGACAGAGACTATAGACCGGACGAGAGCGGGGCCAATATTCTTCCAAAAAAAGGTCGAATTTATTTATTCTTTATTTGGAGAGATTTAATAGATTTCGAGAATAATAATTCCAAAACGTGAACGATTTTATATTAAATTTAATGTTGACAGCTGATACTCAACGTTTTCATTATTTTTTTGGGCTTACGGAACATTTATTCTTTCTTTTAGAACTAGGCTTCTGATGAATTTGCTCACAAATTAAATGTCGTCTTGTATTATGTGTTAAAAAAAAAGAGAAAGCAATATCCACAAAACAGCATGAAGTTTAGAAAAATATATATTCGAGCCTCAGAATTAAAAAGGCTGCAGGAAGGAACACATACCTGGAGTACATCCCAGCCAGCTCTATCGTAAGTTTAACGGCGCCTCTCCATGCATTGCTGCCTGTCGTTTTTTTTTTTTTAAATGCAGTCTGACTTAATTATTATTTTGATATTGATATCGATTTAAATTTAGGTGAGTAAAATAAGTTTAGCTAAAGTCTTGGTCGAGGATTGGGCATGAATTTCGGTGAGTGAAGCCAGGTGAAGGAAATCTTAGTGAGTGAAGCTAGATGAACGGAAACTCTGGTAAGTGAAGCTGGGTCCTAGTGAGTAAAGCTAGGTGAAGAAAATCCCAGTGAGTGAAGTCGAGTCCTAGCGAGTGAAGCTAGGTGAAGGAATCCCTGGTGAGTGAAGTCGGGTTCTAGTGAGTGAAGCTAGGTGACGGAAATTCCGGTGAGTGAAGTCAGGTCCTAGTGAGTGAAGCTAGGTTGAACAAAGTCCTGGTGAGTGAAGCTGGGCACGAAGTCTTGGTCCGGGGGACTGAGCATTGAGTGTACTGGTCGGAGAGGGCACGTGAGCTCTTTCTTCGAGACCAGAATGAGTCAGAGAAGGCAAGGGAGTCTGTTCTCTGGACTTAGGGTCGAAATGATCGGAGCTGGATCGGTCTGTGGTCCAATCAAGGAGTTGGCACTAACTCCTGCGGTTGTGGATCGGTCTGGAGTCCAATCAGGGAGTTGGCACTAACTCCTGTGGTTGTGGATCGGTCTGGTGACCGATCCAGGGCGTCTGATCGTTCTGGTGAACGATCAGAAAGAGAACAGAAACATTCTGTGTGGTTTCTGATCATTCTGGTGGTGAACGGTCAGAGAGAGATCAGAAAGGTCTGGAGAAAACCCTGATCGATCAAAGCGACCGATCAGGGTCCTCCTAGACCGATCAAGATGGCTCCTGATCGGTCCAGAGGTGACCTGATCGATCACTGTGACCGATCAGGGCATAACCTGATCAGTCAAGTGACCGATCAGGATAGAGAGCTTGTGGTTGTGGTTTGAAATCACAGTAAGCTGGTGGATCGGACCGGTGACCGATCCCCAATCTCTGATCGGTCAGTGTGACCGATCAGATCCTTATTGGATCGATCAGAGGTGTGTCTGATCGGTCAGAAGGGTAACTGATCGGTCAGGGTGACCGATCAATGTCTGATAATTTTAATTTGAATCACTGTCAGACTTCCTGATTCCTTCTGATTCCACTCTGATTCCTGCTAATTCACCTCTGATACATTTTGATTTGCTGTGCTAATCTTTCTGATGAGTATGCAGGTAATACAAAGATGACACAAACCAAGAAGGAGGGGCAATTGGCGACTTTCGCTTCGGCAGGTTTGTCTGTTTTCTGCTCGCAGGTTTCAACGGCTTCTGGCACGGCTGGCGACTGACCGAGGCTCAGCTGAAGAGGTCTTCAGTGGACTAAGTGCTCTGTGAAGGTCAGTGGGTCAGGCTGTGGTTTAGTGGGTGCTGATGAAGCCTGGTGATGAGCATAAGGAAGATTAAGAAGGAGAGGCTGGCGATGCAGACATAACAAGAAACAGAAAACAAGCAAAAGGTTTTGCGGGGTTTGGCTGAGTGATTTGTTGTGCTCTTGGTGTATTGTTTCTTCCTCCTTGAAGCTTCCTATTGAATCTATTGTGTGTGAGCTTCTTCTTGTGTCTCTGTGCTTAGTTCGACATTCTTCTGAGATGGTCTGTGGAGAGGTTAGAAGGAGATTGCTTTATCCGGATTTCCAGGGCTTGATCTGCAGACGATCAAGGGATCGCCCACCTCACGAGCACGCCAAGGAGTATGGGCAAATTATCCCCGAACCTTGTACATCTCTGAGTTGGCGTTTGTTCTGTCTGTATTTCTATTCTATTCTGTATTTTGTTTCCGCTACTAACCCTGATTGCAGAAAGAAACGAAGAAGAAGCAAGTTGTTTTTGTGTCTGGCTATTCACCCCCCCCCTCTCTAGCCATCCAAGGTCCAACAAGTGGTATCAGAGCCTGGGGCTCTTTCAAACGGACTAACACCCGAAGAGCAAGAAGATGGCGTTGGGAGGAGAAGGCTTCAGCACAAACAGACCCCCATTATTGGATGGAACTGATTTCCCGTACTGGAGATCCCGAATAGAATATTATTTGAAGACCAACATCAGCATGTGGTTCTCAGTCAAGGAGAGTTTCTCTCCTCTAAAGGATGCTGAGGGAAAAGAACTTGAGTTCTCAAGATGGTCAGCCGATCAGATAAGAAAGGGGGAAGCTGATGCAAAGGTTGTGATCACCCTGCAGTGTGGGATGACCAAGGAGCAGCTGATCAAAGTTGGACCCTTCACCAGGGCCAAGGATTTGTGAACAAACTCATAGAGCTTCACGAAGGCACTCGAGATTCCCGAATAGCCATGAAAGATCTCCTCCTCAGCCAACTCCAGAACTTGACAATGAAAGAAAATGAAATTGTAAGTATGCTTCATGGTCGGTTCAAGGAGATCTTCAATGACTTGCATTCGATCAATGAAAAGGTCGAGAATCGCGACCTTGTAAGATATGTCCTCAAATCTTTCCCTAGGAATGCCTTGTGGTCATCCATGGTGGATGCCTACAAGGTATCCAAGGATCTTTCCATTATAAAGATAGACGATTTTTTTTGTGAAATGGAACTACATGAGATTGCTGACCAAAGCCCAAATGAGAAGGGTATTGCTTTTGTGGCAGGCGACAGAAGAAAGAAGAGGAAGGAAAAGAAGAAAGAAAAGGAGGAGGAGAAGAACACCCGTCACGTGGCTTTCATGGCACTAGAGGATTCAAGTGAAGAGAGTAGTGGCGAATCAAGGGACTCATCAACCGCAGCTTCATCATCTTCGGATGATGAAGAGGTAATCTCTCCCGAGTTAGATAAATGTTATAGAACAATAGCATGTTTAACCAATTTGCTTAAGAAATCTAAGGTCAAGGTGAAGGTTTTAAAATTAGAAGTAGAACAATTGAAAACACCTAAGGATCATGATATTGATGACTTGCATGTTAAGGTTCTTGAGGATGAAAACAAGGGTCTAAAGAGTGAACTTGAAAAACTCAAGAATATTCTTGGGAAATTTTCAACTAGCTCCAAGACCTTGGATATGATCCTCAATTCTCAAAGAGCGGTCTACAACAAGGTTGGTTTGGGTTACCGACCTAAGGAACCTAGCTTCATGTCATTAATGTCTAGAACCCAGTTTAGATCATCAAATGATTCTAGGGTTCAAGGTCTTAAGAAGAAAATGACCAAAGTATGGGTGTCAAAACCATGCATTGAAGGTGCATTAGGTCCCAAAGTTTGGGTACCTAAAACATCTATATTTCGAATTGTATAGGCATTGATTGAGGGGGAGCATCTATCAACATGGGTTGATTGATAATGGGTGCTCCAAACACATGACTAGAGATAAATTAATGTTCACTACAATAAGAAGTCTAAGTTAGTTTTCTTTTAATTGCCTGCATCTAGAGAATTTAGACAACTTCATGAAAATTCTCATGTTTTTGTAATCTACATTTTGAATTTTCTGAACTTTCTAAATAAAACATGTCGGACAAACTTTCTGATGATGAGAGCATTGTTTTTGAATTTTCTGATTAGTGGAGTCAAATACAACTTTATGATAATGAGAGCATTGTCTTGATACCAAAACTTGCTTTGGGATTTTGATAAAAACCTGATAAGAAAATTTGGGGATTATGGACTCGGAACATACTTGGAACTTACTGATACAAACCTAATACTAATTCAATACAAAACTATTTTGAACTTTTTAAATCCGGACTCTTGATCCTTGATGAGGAATAAATTCTAGACAGATACATGTAAATTTTTTCCCATTTACTCTATTCTCAATACAGATACTTAAGAATTAGAACTCTATGGCTTAGACAAAGCTGTTTTGGGATTCAAATCGTGTTTCAGAATTTTTTCTGAAATATCGAAGTGTTAATGCAGTCTGATCTGGAACGTATCAGAGTTTTAGAAATTTTTCTGAAATCTGATCGATCCACAGATAAATCAGAAATTCTTCTGTATCAATCATCAACAAATTTGATCGGTCAAGGAGACCAATCAGGACTATGTGTCTGATGCAGGTGCATTACTTATTGTCATATGAAGCATAGACGTTGTTATCATGATGCATTTATGGTATATGCCTTTCATATGCAATTCAACACTTACCTTTCGCTATTTTGGGTTTGGGGAGAGACGCTCGTTAAAGGGGGAGTTGTTTAAACTTAATAACCAGACCTTTTCGGTGTTTGACAAAGGGGAGAGAATGGTTGACTAAGTTTAGGTCTTATTACAAATTTAATTATTGTAGGGGGAGAACTTTGATTCCCTTGCAATAGTGAAATTTGATTTCATTTGACTTCTGATACCTAAACATAGAATCGGGTTGTCAAACAATAAAAAGGGGGAGATTGTTGATGCAGTCTGACCTGATTGTTGTTTTGGTGTTGACATCGATTTAAGTCTAGGTGAGTAAGATAAGTTCGACTGAAGTCCTGGTCGAGGACTGGGCACGAATTCCGGTGAGTGAAGCTGGGTCCTAGTGAGTGAAGCTAGGTGAAAGGAAATCTCGGTGAGTGAAGCTGGGTCCTAGCGAGTGAAGCTAGGTGAAGGAAATCCCGGTGAGTGAAGCCGGGTCCTAGCGAGTGAAGCTAGGTGAAGAAAATCCCAGTGAGTGAAGTCGGGTCCTAGCGAGTGAAGCTAGGTGAAGGAAATCCTGATGAGTGAAACCGGGTCCTAGTGAGTGAAGCTAGGTGACGGAAATCCCGGTGAGTGAAGTCGGGTCCTGTGAGTGAAGCTAGGTTGAACAAAGTCCCAGTGAGTGAAGCTGGGCATGAAGTCTTGGTCCGGGGGACTGAGCATTGAGTGTACTGGTCGGAGAGGGCACGTGAGCTCTTTCTCCGGGACCAGAATGAGTCAGAGAAAACAAGGGAGCCTGTTCTCTGGACTTAAGGTCGAAATGGTCGGAGCTGGATCGGTCTGTGGTCCGATCAGGGAGTTGGCACTAACTCCTGCGGTTATGGATCGGTCTGGAGTCCGATCAAGGAGTTGGCACTAACTCCTGTGGTTGTGGATCGGTCTGATGACCGATCCAGGGCGTCTGATCGTTCTGGTGAACGATCAGAAAGAGAACAGAAACATTCTGTGTGGTTTCTGATCGTTCTGGTGGTGAACGATCAGAGAGAGATCAGGAAGGTCTGGAGAAAACCCTGATCGGTCAAAGCGACCAATCAGGGTCCTCTGGACCGATCAGGATGGCTCCTGATCGGTCCAGAGGTGACTTGATCGGTCACTGTGACAAATCAGGGCATAACCTGATCGGTCAAGTGATCGATCAGGTTAGGGAGCTTGTGGTTGTGGCTTGAAATCACAGTAAGCTGGTGGATCTGACTAGTGACCGATCCCCAATCTCTAATCGGTCAGTGTGACCGATCAGATCCTTACTGGATCGATCAAAGGTGTGTCTGATCGGTCAGAAGGGTAACTAATCGGTCAGGGTGACCGATCAGTGTCTGATAACTTTAATTTGAATCATTGTCAGACTTCCTGATTCCGCTCTGATTCCTGCTGATTCACCTCTGATACATTTTGATTTGCTGTGCTAATCTTTCTGATGAGTATGCAGGTGATACAGAGATGACACAAACCAAGAAGGAGGGTCAATTGGCGACTTTCGCTTCGGCAAGTTTGTCTGTTTTCTGCTCGCAGGTTTCAACGGCTTCTGGCGTGGTTGGCGATTGACCGAGGCTCAGCTGAAGAGGTCTTCAGTGGACTGAGCGCTCTGTGAAAGTCAGTGGGTCGGGCTGTGGTTCAGTAGGTGCCGATGAAGCCTGGTGATGAGCAGAAGGAAGATTTTGAAGGAGAGGCTGGCGATGCAGACACAACAAGAAACAGAAAACAAGCAAAGGGTTTTGCGGGGTTTGGCTGAGTGATTTGTTGTGCTCTCGGTGTATTGTTTCTTCCTCCTTGAAGCTTCCTACTGCATCTATTGTGTGTGAGCTTCTTCTTGTGTCTCTGTGCTTAGTTCGACATTCTTCTGAGACGACCTGTGGAGAGGTTTTTCCACCGAGAAGGAGATTGCTTTATCCTGATTTCCGGGGTTTGATCTACCGACGATCAATGGATCGCCCACCTCACGGGTACGCCAAGGAGTAGGAGCAAGTTATCCCCGAACCTTGTATATCTCTGAGTTAGCGTTTGTTCTGTCTGTATTTCTGTTCTGTTCTGTATTTTGTTTCCGCTACTAACCCTGATTGCAGAAAGAAACGAAGAAGAAGCAAGTTGTTTTTGTATCTGGCTATTCACACACCCCCTCTTTAGCCATCCAAGGTCCAACAGTTCTACCATGTCCCTTGCAAACTCTGGATCAACAAGATCAGATTTGATCGTAAACCTTGTTAATCCTGTATAAGAATCTAGCTCTTTGGATGCACCCTTCCTTCCCAATCCTGGCAAGTTTAACATAATTATGGTTTCGACCCCTCTTCGTACTCTTAGATATCAGCAAGGTCGTCTTTAGGCATAGGCCTTTACCTAGGGCCTCAATTTTTATTGGGGCACATTATTTTTGATATATTAAACATATTTTTATTATATATTTTAAGGGAATAGAAAAAGAATAGGGCCTTGATAAAAAATTTACGTATATCATTTTTTAGTCAAAACTACATATTTTATAAAAAAACATATTAAGGTTCTAATGGATAGAGTCATAAGTGGCTCTCTTTTTAATATTTTAAATTTAATGTTTATTATGTATGTTATTTTATAAGATCTAATAGATTTCTCTTCAATATCTTTCAATCCTAACCTTCTCTAGTTACATTTATTTTTTTTTTGTTAGTGAGACTTTCTCTTCTGATTGGTAGGAACATGAATTATTATTATTTTTATCCATGCAATGCAAAATAAAAATATTAGCATTTGGTAGGCTTGTTTTCCATTTTCATTTTCTGTGAAAAATGCGGTATTCTGAAAAACGTGTTTGGTTTGCATTTTCCAGCCTTGTTTTCCAGAAAAAGATATAGCATTTTCTGGAAAACTAGAGAATGAAAGAAAGTCATTTTCCAGAAAATGAGAAAATACGGGGCGTTTGGTTTACTCCATTTTCTATTTTCATTTTTCAAAAAACCGCATTTTCTCATTTTCTGAAAAATGACTTTCTTTTATTCTCTAGTTTTCCAGAAAACGCTATATCTTTTTCTGGAAAACAAGGCTGGAAAATGCAAACCAAACACGTTTTCCAGAAAACTGCATTTTCTACAGAAAATGAAAATGGAAAATAAGTCTACCAAACGCCCCCTACAGTTTTCTAGAAAATGAAAATAGAAAATGGAGCAAATCAAACACCCCCTTAGTCTTTTTTTAAGTTCTCCCTCTTCCCTTGACTAACTCGCTCTCTTTGTACTTCTTTTGCTCATTGATTTGGGAAAGAGAAATTACACCTAATGCTATCACGTTGATCTGGTTGGTGTTACTATGCTCCTTGCTTGATTAAGTTCAAATGTTGAGGGATTCATCCATATTGTGTTTTATTAAAATAGAGGATTTTATTATTTTTGAATAATAGTGAGTTAGATATCTTTGTCATTTCGCTTCCTTGATAGATATTAAGTTTAGTTTTATTTATATATATTTACATAAATACATTTTTTTGATTTTTCTTTTGTTTCTATTCTATTATTTACAACTATTTTGGTTTAGGTGATGAAAAATATAATTTATTTTTTCTTTTGTTTTGTGCCTAAAAGACTTATTTAGTTTTTAATAAATAATAATGGCTATGTTGATCTTCTTACGATCTTTATTTTCTAAGGATTATATTAAATTTTATCATTTTGTAAATGTATTATTTATTTATTTATTGTGATTTACGGTGATGATGATTTGAGGATAGAAACATGATTTTTTCTATTATTGTCCCATTTCATTTATTCCTTTTTATAACATTTTGTAAATGTAAATATATTATTTATTTATTTATTTTTTGTGATTTGCGGTGATGATGATTTGAGGATAGAAACATGATTTTTTCTATTATTGTCCCATTTCATTTATTCCTTTTTATAACATTTTGTAAATGTATTTTTTATTTATTTATTTTTTGTGATTTGCGATGATGATGAGTTGAGGATAGAAACATGATTTTTTTCTATTATTGTCTCATTTCATTTATTCCTTTTTTATAAGGGTTGTTATCTTCATCTTTAATTTAAGTAATTAGATATTTTTTTATCTTTCTTAGTTTTTAAACCATTCTGAATATATTTATTTTTGACTAGGTTGATTTGCAAGTCCGAATGAAAAAAGATAGTAAATTTTTTTTAAACAATGTTAAAGACCTAATTTTTTTTCACCTAGGGCCTTAGATAAGCTTGAGTGGATCTCAGCATGTTCATACCTTGGTCATAGCTACAGATCTTAGAAGCGTGGAGACATGCGGCATAACTATAGATATTAGAAGTTGGAATAATCAGAGCGGGCATCGATCCTCGGCACCGAAGATGGCCATCCCACTAGCTAGTTACCTCCGAGCTCTGACAATTATGACGATGAATTAGGACGCCCGCTCCATTGGCACGTGTGTAATTAGGATGATTAATAAATGGAAAGTTTGTGAATCAGTTTGAAGTTTGATATTTGACTTAGAGAAAAATTTATTTGTGTTCATTAATATACACAAAATTAATTAAATAAATAAATTTAAATAATTTATTAAATTAAATAGTCAATTAATATTTGTAAATAAAATTCATAAATCAGGTTTAATAATAAAAATTCTTATCAACCAACTAAATAAATAAAAAAAAAATAAAAAATAAACAAATTTGAATTATGAAACTCAATAATAATCAAATAAGCAAAAGTTTTCACTAATCAAACAATTTTGAATTTTGAATTGAGAACTTCCTAATATCTAAATAAATTAAACTTAAATCAAGTTTGAACTAAGTTCAAGCTCATAAAAAAAATAACTCAAACTAAGTTTGAATAATCATTTCAATTGACATGGTTCATGTTAGGCTCGATTTGACTTTATTATCTTATCAAACAGTTTGAATAATCTAATGTTTTACTTGAATTGACTTATTTACCCCTAGGTGTCTTCAATGATTAAAACAAACATTAACTACTTTTTTTTTAAAACTAATTTTATTATTTTTTATATAGGATAAAAATTATAACGTTATCTCATTAGAAAGATAACATGTGACATAAGAGGAAAGTTAGATTCACATTAACATTAGAACATTAAATTTTTAAAAACATTTTAAAAGTAGACTAACACCCAAGAGCCTTACGAAGTTCACAGGGATATAAGTTAGATGGAATATAAACTATACACGAGAGCTTCTACATGAGTGTATAAATCAATTATCTATTGAAATATTAAATTTAGGCACCATATTTTGCATATGCATGTCATGCGGAGCATTTGAATTTGAGTTGAAGAGCCTCATCCCACCACTATGATCCCTGATCACAATAGTGTTTGGAATCAATCGATCAAAGAGTAACTGATAGATAAAGCATAGTCCGCATCTATCAATTTCGCTCGCACAAATCTAGCTTGTTCAGTTGGACTCAGCCTGACGTACATCGTTTTTGCTCGTTTCAAATCGTAGCTCCATAAACATGGGGCTAGAGTTCTTCACGATCCGTTGATGTTAGAGAACCTCAATTCGAACAGCCTTTTTCATGCCATCCATGAGTAATTAAACATACATTTACAGACCATTGACATTAATCTGATGACGGTTCTTTGCGGATATTACTCCATTATTTTTCTGATTCTCCCAAGTTAAATAGCAGAAAGCAAGCATTATAGAATTAAGCCAATATAGTTCTGTAATGACCAAAGCTATAAGCAAGGTCACCAACAATCTCCACAAGAACAAAACCCATCCCTGAAATGATGGAAACGGGTTGAATCCCTCAAAACGATCCGGCGCTTAACAACTCTCGATATTAGTTTAATAGCCGAGTGGCAATCACCACACACCCTAAGATTTTTTATGATTCTTATCGTGCTACCTTCCACAGTGCTAATTAGACCAAAGGCCAGTGCCAGTTTCTCACTGTGATAAGTTAGCACAGCCTCCTTCTGCTCATCGTCGACATCGTGCAAGGCGAATCTTGTATCATAAATGTAACCAAGTTCCTTCAATTTACCTACCAGCCAATCAAGCTTCTTGTATACCTCTGTGGCCATCGGGTGAGACCGGTCTCCGCAAACAAACTCATGCCTCGTCCCCTTCAGTGTAATCCAACTTGCACCCGGTACCTTTATGATGCCTCTACTTCTCATCATTAGTCTAGTTTGTGATACATCGTTCCACTGTCCAGCTGAAGCATATATGTTTGACAGCAAAACAAAAGCTGCACAGTTCTCAGGGTCGATACTAAACACCTTCCTTGAAATTCTACGGGCAACTTCGACGTTAACATGAATTCTACAAGCACTGAGTAAAGCTAACCAAATTGTGGCATTTGGTTCCATCGGCATGTTTCTAATGAGTTCTTCAGCTTCTTCAAACATTGCACAACGGCCTAAAATGTCTACCATACAAGAATAGTGCTCAAGCTTAACCTCAACTGAAGGATCGTGTTCCAACATATGGAAAATGCTCCTTCCCATCTCGAGCATTCTGGAATGGCTACAAGCAGTCAGAAGACCTGTGTATGTTATCTCATCTGGTTGCACATTGAGCTTTCTCATGTCATCAAATAGCTTTATTGCGAATGAGCCATATCCATTCTGAGCACATCCCATTATGATAGAATTCCAGGATACAAGATTCCTCCTATCCATAAAATTAAACAGCGTCAAACTATCATCTATATCTCCACATTTGGAATACAAAACAATCAGAGAGTTTTTCACAAACATATCAAGATCCAGACCCAGTTTAACAGTAGTTGCATGGATCCTTTTCCCCCTTTCGAGAGCTTGTAGCCCACAACAGGTGTTCAATGCACTGGTGAATGTGGACTGGTTCGGCCGAACTGGAGATGCTGTCATCTTATCAAATTCTTTGAGTGCATCCTCATGTCTATCATTCAGTCCATAACCAGTGATAAGAGCTGTCCAAGAAACGACATCCTTCTCCTGCTTCTCAGCGAATAGTTTACTTGAATCCTCAATCTGCTTGCACTTAGCATAAAGGTTGACCAGTGAAGTAGAAACAAATGAATCCAATGAATAGCTTGTTCTTACAAGATGGGCATGAAGCTGGGTGCCTAGTTGTAATTCCGATGCATTGGCACATACTGTTAAGACACAGGCATAGGTTCTTGGCGTCAGCTTCATGCCGGACATCCACAGTTCACTAAAAAGGCACAGTGCTTTGTCACTCTCCCCGTTCTGGTCATGACCTCCAATCATGGCGGTCCAAGAAATCACATTTGGTTGAGGCATTTTATCGAACATTGAACGGGCATCGTTCACTCTCCCATTGTCACAATATGCTGAGATCATGGCATTCCATGCGGCAGTATCCCGCAGTGGCATCCTCAAGAACAGGTCCTCTGCTGCATCAACCCAACCAAACTGCGATAGGCCATTTACCATCGTCGTCCAGGAGATCACATTTCGGCCCGGCATTTCGTCGAACAGCTTGCGTCCGAGATCCAAGTCCCCGCAATCTAAGGCTGCCTTGATCATGGAATTCCATGCAGCGGCGTCTCTCGCCGGCATTCGCTCGAACAGTCTGAAGGCCTGATCGAGGCGGTTGATTCGACAGTAGCCGTTGATCATCATGGTGTAGAGTTGGACGCCGGGAGAAGGAATTCTTGCGAAGAAGCGGGCGGCTTCGTCGATTTCGTGGCTCTGAAGGAGGCGGAAGAGTGTGGACTTCCAGGGAGAGCCGCTTTCTTTCCATGGTTGGGTCGCAGCGGGAATGGGACGGAAGGATTGGAGAGGAAAGGAGGCAACTTTTGGATTTGCAGTAATCGCAGGAAACCTTTTCATGATTTCATTCTTCGTTGTACTGCTAGATTTTTCTTCCGCGTTATCAAACTTCTATCAAACCAGTGTAGAGATATTTGTTCGATATATATATAGCATTCATTAATCCATGATTGATTTTTTTTATTAGATTTTAATCCATCAAAATCAAACGGAACAATTTTTTTTGAAACTCAACTTATACACTTAAACCTCTCAAAGAAGAGAAGCATGATCTTGTATTGTACGCTCTCCTGTGCAACAATAATTGAGTTGTTATACTTTAAGTGACTAATCCCATTGCACAGCTTGTTCTGATTGAACAACAATAAAGATATACTCCCACATGTACAATGTATTATTACAGAGGATATACCTTAGGAACCTGCAATGGTATGCTAATCGAGCGTTTAACGCACCGCCTGTGTTAAAGCAATTGCGGCGAGCGCATTAATGCGCTGATGCGATGAACGCATTCAAATGTTTGAACGCGTTCATCGCGTGTGACATGACATCCCCCGATCATCCCCCCAATCGATTAGGGGCGCCCGTACCCAATCGATTAGGGAGATTCGTGAGATACCTTTGAACAGTGACTTTAATCGATTGGGGCAACCATAATCGATAACGGTCACCTAAACAGCTAGTAAACGGTCACAAACGACTATTTTAATAAAATAAATAAATTTTCATCTATAAATATCATCATCTTACAACTCTCATTTCAATCTTCAAATACCTCCCTCCCAATCACTCTCATTTCAATCTTCAAACACCTCCCTCCCAATCACTTTCATTCCAATCTTCAAGCACCTTCCTCCATCCTTCTAAAAATCTCCTCTCTAGTATTTTCTTCCGAAATGGTCCAAATGGATGAAAATAATCGTGTTTTTTTAGAAATTTTTTAGAAAATATTCTTCCCAAAATTCTCAAACTCCACCAAATTATTCCATATCCACCAAATTATTCACATAATCATACCCATCAAATAACCCATATGGTTATATCCACCTAATTATCCATATAATCCATATCCACAAAATTATCCATCCAATCCACCTGCAACCGGCATGCCTTTTACATCTCTGACGGAAAGTGATCCATTTACTCCGACTTTTGTTCTAGAGACTCAAGTGTCCGACCGTGAATCTCCAATTGAAGTTGTTAATTTAGAGAAGGTGGATTCTGACGCTGTGGGTAGAAGAAAACGATCAACATGGAGTAAGTCTGAAGACAAAATTTTGGCCAGATCATTTGTCACTATCAGCGATGATCTAATCATCGACAATGATCAGAAGATGGATGGATGCTTTCTGGGGTCGTGTTGCTAGCTACTATAATGAGAATCGTCCTCAAGGTACACCCAACAGAAATGCAAGTATCATACGATCGCACTGGCACAATACCATACAAAAAAGGTATATCACTTCAACGCAAATTACAATAGCGTTTATAGTGCGTATCATAGCGGTCACAGTGATGAGAATATATTGCGGTTTGCGTATGAAAAATATCGTGAAGAAAATAATGACATTGCATTTAATCTTGAGCATGTGTGGAGGATAATAAAAGACCGTCCAATGTTTACTCCATAGTCTGTTGATCACGTTGTTAGCACAAAGAAGGCAAGAACCTCAGAGTCGGGAGCAAGCAACACCTCATCTAGCCAAGATGCTAGTCTATATGTAGACCTAAATGAAGAAGAAACTCGTCCAATGGGTCAGAAGGCAGCAAAAAGAAAAGGAAAAGACAAAATGAAATCAGACATTGAAGGTATGACAACAAATTTGGATAATATGTTTGTAAAATTTACTAAGTATACAAGCATAAAAAAGACTGAAGTTGGAATGAAACAAAAACAACTCGAAGTTGATGAGATAAAAGCAAAAGCTGCTGAAATGAAAGCAAAGCTGCCTTAGCCAAAGTTCAATTAAAGGAATATGCAATCCTTTCGAAAGACACCTCGCAAATGACACAAGAGCAATTTATCATCCATCAACATCTATGTCAAGAGATTAAGAAGAGATGAATATGTAATTTTCATTTATTGTAATTTTCAATTATTGTACTTTTCAATTAATGTAATTTTCGAACATTGCCCTTTTAAATTAATGTAATTTCCTATTATTTTACTTTCATAACTTCATTTATAATTTCTGGTCAATTAATATAACTGTTGCAAACTAACCGTTGAAATATAGCTGTTGTAATATGACAGTTGGAATATAGTCGTTGTAATATAGCTGTTAGAATATAGTTGTTGACAAGAACAAATAAATAGACACTTGTGCTCTACAATTTTTCATTCTCCAAGTAGCTGACGAATTCGTTTCCTCTTCATTTTTTCATTCTTCCTCCAAATATGTCTCAATCTTCAAGTATCACCACGTCCGACTCGACAAGTGAAAATGAAGTCCATGTTGAAAATGTTGACGAAGGTTATGATCCAGGAATGAGCTAATGTCATTGATACTTCAACAAAGCCGACAAATAGTTGAAGCATATCAAAGTAATAACGAGATGCGGCGAAGAAGAAGGTTTATCCAAAGAAATCGTGAAGTCGGGCATGTGAGACTCTTCAATGATTATTTCTCCACAAATCCAGTGTATCCAGATCAAATATTTCGAAGACGATTTCGCATGCGAAGAGATTTATTTTGTCGCATAGTGAATGCACTTGAGAGTCGTTCATCATTTTTTCAGCAGAGGGATGATGCTGCGAGTAGACAAGGCTTGACACGACTACAAAAATGCACATCTGCGATTCGCCAATTAGCTTATGGAGTCCTAGCCGACCATCTTGACGAGTACCTACGCATGGGTGAATCAACCGCCATTCAGTGTCTTTTCAAGTTTTACGTTTATGTGGTTGAACTCTTTGGAGATCAATACTTGAGAAGACCAAATGCTGATGATGTTCAACGTCTTCTTCAATTGCATGATGAGAGGCACGACTTCCCTGGAATGTTAGGCAACCTTGATTGCATGCATTGGGAATGGAAAAATTGTCTAGTTGCTTGGAAAGACCAATTTACAAGAGGATATGGATCACCAACAATCGTGCTTGAAGCGGTCGCGTCTCAAGATTTGTGGATATGACATGCATTCTTTGGTGTCGCAGGTTCACGTAATGATCTTAATGTGTTGTATGAATCTCCCATATTCAATAACGTCTTGCAAGGAAATACCCCGGAGATTAATTTCACGGTCAACGACACTCAATATAAGAAGGGATATTATCTAACAGATGGAATATATCCGAAATGGGCTACTTTCGTGAAGGCTTTTCCTTGTCCGGAAGATTCCAAGAGGAGATTGTTTAAGGAAAGACAAGAGGCTGCAAGGAAAGATGTTGAACGAGTATTTGGGTGCTTCAAGCTCGATAGGCAATTGTCAGAGGTCCAGCTCGTTATTGGTATAGAAAAAAGTTAAAACATATTATGTTAGCGTGTATTATTTTGCACAACATGATTGTAGAAGATGAGGGGATCACGTGACAAATTGGTACAACGATGAAGGTGACGAACCCGCACAACCTGTCCAAGGCTCAAACCGAGGATTTCATGATTATCTCCGGATAAATTCCCAACTACGAGACAGTCATGTGCATCACCAATTTTGTGTCGACTTAGTTGAACATATTTGGTCACAATACAACAACCCTGAATTAGTATTTTATTGTTTCGCTTTATGTTAATTTATATATTATTTTTTAATTATATGTAAGTGTATTTTTTTATGTTGTTCTCTTTCATTTCAATTTTATAATAATAATTTAAATTTCAAATAATGATAAATATATTTAAAAATATTATTATTATTTATTTTAAATAATAATAATTTAAATTGGCAAATGAAATTGAAAATAAAAAATATGTATGTAAGAGAATGAATATGTGAGAGAATGTATATGTGAGATAATGTGTATGTGGCATGTGGACCCACAAATAATGGAGGTTGAATGTTAAACGAATGTGAGAGAATGAAGATGTTAATGTTAATGTGTATGTGGCATGTGGGTCCCATGTTTTTTGATGAGGTGGTAGGTGTTATAACGTTAAAGGTGTTAAACGGTTGTGGATGCCCTTATAACTAATGTGACCAATAGTATCACACTCAATATTCGGATTGAACGAAATTATGGACACTCCCCACAATACACCTTGACATGGCCATCCATGAATACTGACTGCCTAACAAAAGGAGGCTCCGACCTTACCTTGGGCATACTCTGTCAGTTCATTCCTGACCCATAACCGCATTCTTCCCGCATAGGAAGAATGATCGGCATCATGAGAAAACCGATGACAATAAAACATTTTGATCAAAATCATGCAGCTCGTGCGTGAATATCACATTAGTCAATTTTTATGGGATGGACTGATGATTAATACGTGGATATTACTATAGTGAGATCGGGAGTCAAAACCTGACAAAACTAGTATGTCTGCCCTCCACATGCGCTAGCCATAGTATCCGGGCTAATAACCCCTATGATTTACCTCCTCCATGTTAGTCCTAAAATGGATTGACGGGGGCGCTAGGAGATGAACGAATGACCTTTGCCACCGTGAATACCACATTACTCTCCGAGAATACAAAGGAACATTAAAAGCAATTTGTAGACAAGAAGCAAATGTTGGTGCCGGAAGCACCAGATCGAACCTGATTTTGATAATGACAAAGGGTTTAAAGTTAAGTTTGTGTTGTGATCTAACATATTTGCTAAGTGTACAAGAAAGTCCTAGTTTGTCTAGGCACGAAGTTTGACCTGCAGGGTTAAGCACGAAGTCTTGGTCAATGACTAGGCACGAAGTCCTAGCTGAGGGCTAGGCATCGAAGACCTGACTGAGGGTTGGGCACGAAGACCTGGTCGAGGACTGGGCACGAAGACCTGATCTGGAAGATCGGGCAGAAGACTTAGCCGAGCGAGAACTACGGACAGAAGTAGGAAGGGGTCGAGGTACAGACGTCTCGAGATCCGGGAGCTTCGGAGGCCGAGCAAAAGTCCAACCGGAGGTGTCGGTTGGCAAAAGGTAACTTCTCCAGAGTAGAGTAGGTGAGGACAGGTTCCCGGAAGAGAGAACAGTACACGTCGGTCCGACCTAAGATTTCATTTGAAATCCAAAGTCAGGATCAGACAACTTTGGCTCTCAAACATTCATGCATTCTATATATACTATTGTTTTCCTGGACTAACCGCTGATTGCAGGTGATCCCGCCCTAGCTGGCGTGGAATCAGGTCGGCCAATATGACACTTTTTTTTAATTTAAAAAAAGAGGTTCTAACGGACGTAGCACGGGAGCCTGGTATGGTAGAACATGGGCCCCACTCTCTAGGCTTACGAGGGACTGTGGGGGAGGGTTAGCAACCCGACCGGTCATAAGAATGCCCGCGATGACAGCCCCACTGCCGGCCTCGAACGACACTTCGGTCAGATATGCCGATCGGACCATTACCTGACCCGAGTCCTATGCCAGTGCCCATCGAGGGGCACTTTTCAATCGGGGGTCCTTCGCCCACTTCCTAGATGGGAAAAGCGCATACATGGAGGACCGAGTGTGGGACCCTAGCACGCCGATCGACCTACCCCTGAGTGTACTACAACTCGGTGTTCTCTATTATCGGAAGTTGTCATTGTCCGTAGTGGTACATACCCTCTAACGCCTTGCAGATAAAGGCAATAGTCATGTCAGTGCCCGCCGACTTGGACCTGACACCACTCGTGCCCGAATCGCGGGGATCTCGTTGGCATCACACGGTGTCTGACAAGCATTGCTGGAAAGGCCAACCCGTACCACGGCGCCCCCTGCAAATGTCAGACAACGCGGTGTCGGTCGGCTAACTGACAGTGACCCTTTGATCCTGTCCCCGTATAGGACAAAAAGGGAACAGAAAGGGGACAGAGTTTGTCGGTTCTCCCATCTATATAAGACCCTCCATCCCTCACACACAGGTATGCATAGTATATTTCAGCTACAATATTTTCTTGATTAACTCCCCTTCTCCCCACCAGATTCTAACTTGACCGTCGGAGGGTCTTGCTAGGAAAACTCCTAACAGGTTGCTAACGGTCACTTTCTTTGCAGATTGGGAGCTCCCTATCGCCAGAATCCTAGATTGCACCGCATGTTGCTCGTCGTCCTCTTCCGCCGATAAGCCACGTCCCGTCATCAAATTGGGACTCCCACCTCGCTCGTCGACAGATCGGCAGGCTAATAATAGCAGCTGGTCGCATTGGGGGTGCCTGAGAGGACTCAAGCGCCTGAGAAGCCAGGCACCCGAGTAGTCTCAAGCGCCCCAGTTGGTTTTGCTCAGCGTTGACGAAGCTAAGTTGGCGGTTGTTGATTGGACGTGTCACATCAACACTCAGGTGCCCCAGAGCACTTAGGCATCGAGAGTGAATAGAATTTGGCCGAGTCAGCGGATGACGACACGGTCGAATCAGCGACGTGGAGGTACCCCATGCGCACTCGGGCACCCAAGTGCCAGTATAAAAGGGGTTTGGCCCCCTCAGTCTTAGATCAATTCGAGCATTCAGAATCACTGCGATCAAGTTTCCGTGCTTAAGTTCACTGTGCCGAAATAGTCAGAGATCGACGACACGATGTTTCTTCGATGAAACACCTTCTTCCTTAAGCAAGTGTTGTTGGTATAAAGTTTTCTTTTCTATTTGTACTTAAATCTGTTAGTGCAATCTTTGTTAAGTCAGGGTTGACCTAGTTTGATTAGGCTCGAGTGAGTTTATGTTTGGTAAACTTGGTGAGCTTAAGTTTCGATGTTTGATACTGATGTTTGATAATGATGTTTGAATATTGTAAGATGTTTGAATATCGTGTAAGTCAAGTGGGTCAAGTTGACTGGAGACTTGACTAGAAAAGACCTAGTGGACTAGGTGAAGTTCAGGTGGATCGGGGAGATCGCATACTAGCATGGGAAAAGTCCTAGTGGGACTAGGCACACCTAGTGGGACTAGGTAAAGTCCAGGTAAATCGGAGAGATCGCACGTTGGCATGGGAAAAATCCTAGTGGGACTAAGCACACCTAGTGGGACTAGGTGAAGTCCAGGTGGATCGGGAGGTCGCACATTGCAAGGTGGAAGTCTACCGATAGACTAGACCTAACTCGAGGGTTAGGCAAACCTGGTTGGGAACTAGATTAAGTCCTAGTTGGGAACTAGGCAAGGAAAAATCGAAGTCGGTCAAAGGGATGATCGGACACTTGGTGAGTAAGTCCTAACAGGTCACGGTTGACTGGGGTTAGGCAAGGGAATCCTAGACTTGTGCACACAAGTTAGGTTTGGGGTCAATTGATTGAGTAATCGATTGGTGTTAGTTTCTCGTGAATAGAAGACTTCTTAATTGATTGGGTAATCGGTTAAGGAGTGAATCGATTAGGTAATCGATTGGGAGAAATGAGTTGCAAGAACAGAAGCTGTCTGAATCGATTGAGCAATCGATTTAGCCTTTCTTAATCGATTGGTCAATCGATTAAGGTGCCCGATAATTGATTGGGCAATCGATTATAACAGTATTGCGCGAGAGCACAAAAGGTGCTGAATCGATTCTTCTTAATCGATGGCTAATCGATTAAGTTTCAAAAAATAGTCGTTGAATGACTAAGTCTGACGTGGTAATCGATTGGGTAATCGATTAGGGAACTCTAAGTCGCGGGTATATAGGGTTTTCACGCAGGATTGAAGCGCAGCTCTTCGACGATTCTCCTCCTCCTTATTTGCCAGTTCTTAGCAAGTGTTAGTGTACTTCAAGAGACGTTTTCCAAACAAGAAGAAGCAGAAAACAAGACAAGCAAGGATCTAAGTATGCAAATCTTGTAAGATTTATTTTATATTTGCTTGAGTTTTTTGTTGAATCTTCTTGTAAGATTCTAAGAGATTTTTCCACTTTAAGAAGGAGATCTTTCATAATATATGAGAGAGTGAGGAAGAGCGAATCCTTAGATTAGTCGCCTCAAGGAGATGAATACCAAGTAAAATCAAAGTGTTAACATTGCTTAAGTCTTCCGCCGCAACAAATCTTTATCGAGCAAAGATCAAAACTAATCACCCCTCTCTAACTCTCCTACCGGTCCTAACAAAATCTTCATACTTTGTAACTCATTTTGCGGATTATAAAATTACCCAACAAAAATAATCAAAGACTATAGGCTTTAAAATAAGAGCCATCACAGACTCCGAATCAAATAAAAATAAAACTTATTAACATTATATTACTTATCTTTTAATTATTTCACTACGTTTACTCCCGATTTATATCTAAAAATTTTCATACCGATATTTACCTCCCTCTTCTATCAATCACATCCATCTCACAACAAATGTAACTAGAGGCTGCCACATACCACACATTGCTCAGAACAAATATTTTCTATGTTGCTTAGAAATGACAGATTGCCCTGATCAACGACACTGTGTCGGTGTAGTTGGGCATTTATTGTTACATGGACAAATCGTATTGCAGTCAGATTCCCTACTGTTGGATTAAATTAAAAGAGCGTCTATATTGCGCTTGCCTTCTGGACCTTTGCCGTACCATGAAGAGACATAATCGCCGTATAGAACCTCCCGGTACTTGGGTGGAAAATTCTCTGTCACAAGCTGTGGAGCAGGATATATTTTCCTAGTCTTTGATGGATCGTAAAATGCAGCAACGGATAACCGGGGACGATGATCATTGACGATGGCTCGATGGACAGCACTCTTGTATTGGCCGTTAGTTATCACCTGCAGAAAAATCAAAATCAGAATAAACTCTGAAGTTCACACGTTGAAGTAAAGAGAACAATGGAGTTCGATTCTGGTGTATGAGAAAAGTCATCTGAAAAACATAAGAACGGAGAATACTAAAAAGTTACAAGGAAAACCTTATCCCGTTTTATTGTGCAAAGCAATTGGTGTAAATGTAGGACTGAAAATAATATGTTTCCAGAGGAATTAAAATACGTTGGGTGGTGTTTTAATAAATGTACCCTAACCTTTCAAGTTTAACAAATTTATCTTCTGCATCAACTTTTCAAATGTCTTGATAACTTTTCCAACCACTTACCAAATGGATGACATGAAATATGACATTCCCAACAATATAAAAAGTTCAAATAACATAGCATTTTATCATTTTTAAAGATAGACTAAATATATTCTAAATATCAAATTCTATGCTTTCTTCTCTCCCTCTCGTTATCATTTATCCACAAATAATGTTAATACTCAGCCTCAAAGACTACATTAGAACTAAGGTTGTTGATATGATATTTAGCAAGCTCGTTACAAGAATTGGAACCAATTAAAATCATATTCCTGCAGTGAGAGCTAATATGGCTAGAAAAATGTTGTTAGCTTATGTTCCAAATGATCTTACAACTAAAAATTCCTCTAGGACATTCTTTTGGGGGCACCCAAGTTACTGTCACCGCCCGCAATAATAGCTAAGCATGGACTGTTATCTGGCATAGACCAAGAACTGAAATTTGGTGACAAACATCAACCATAATTAATGTACAAATAAAACAACAATTATAACCTAGCTATTGTTAAATTTGTTGGTGTAAAAGCAAGGCCTTCCGAAGCAAGTTAGATAAAGAAAAAATTATGCTCACTCACTCATTACAACTCCACTTCAAATTAACAATGCATCTAGCTCATAAAGTTACATTGCCTGGTGACCTCCTAGTTCTATTCTTCATCCTGTATGATAAATCAAAGTATTATCACAGTTTCATTTCTTAGTCATAGCATAGTTACTATCACATCCCTAACATTTTTCTTGAATCAAATGTCCCTTCATTCAAGAAAGTTTCTAGCAACTAGGCACAGTCAGCATTGTAAATCTTCTTTTGATATCTAAGCGTGTTCCCTCTTATGCCAATAAAATAATACTCTTCTTAATCAGCTTAGAACTGATTACTTGGCATTAATTTTATTTCCAAATCATAAATTTAATTATAATTTGAGGAGATATTTGTATTTGATAATTTGAATAGTACTAATATATTTGATAAAACAAAATTTGTTATAGCCAGGGCACACACTTTATGCTTACATGTCCAATTCATATTGACATGCTTTCAGCTTTCCAGCTGACATAGTTTCATCATGTTGACGAGCAGCAAGGGATATTTTATTACATTGACATATCTATTTTGTTAACTGTGACCTTAAAGCAAGATTTTACATCTAAAATTTAAAGGGAAATTCTACAAAACAACAGCTAGACTATGTTATATGACGCTGAATGTTGAAATATATGTAAAATACGACATATATAAAAAAATAATAATACCATAAACAGGGGTTAAAATTTGGAAATAACCTTATAGAAAATTTTAGAAAGATTTTTTGGAAATTTTAGGAAGGTTTGCGGGGATAAATAGGGGCGAGATGGACTAATTACGAATTATTTGAGGAAAAACTTAATTTTCGAAATACACACACACACACACACACACACACAAACATCTCCCCGTGCCCTAACCGCCGACTTCTCCCTTCTCAATGCGACAGCCACCGTCCCCCCTCTCATTGTCGCTGGCTTCTTCTTCTCCTTGTCCTCATTGCAGCCAACGCTGAAAACCCTAGCCCCATCGTGATCCCTGTTTCACGCAAGCCCTCGTGCGATCCTCTTCCCCACGTGAGCAAGGCGACGCCAAACTGTCGTTCCTTGCTTGAGTCAATCGCCGGCGACTTTCCCTCTTCTTCCTCGCTCTTGTACGGCCCCCTGGTCCCCACCTCTGTTATTTCTCGGCGAGGATTTGTTCGCCAATTCATTGAGCAGAGGAGCTTCACAGGCCGAAAGTAGTACCTTCTCTTCAAACAAGCTGACGCCGCAGACTTTCCTTCAGCCCCGCTCGAGTCCAAGGTCGGCGATTGGTCACTCTTCCAAGGATCTGAGCAGAGCTGATCATCGGACTTGGGCAGTGAAGTTGTTGCTGACGCCATCATCAGGTAAGGATCTATGAATTAGTTTTCCAATCGATGAGTATTGATGTGATGGAATTAGTATGGATCATTAGGGGAATGCTGTTGAATTTGTTTGCTGATTTCTTACCGCTGTTTTAACTGTAATGCTTTGTTGTGGGCTGTTGGAATGGATTTAGGATGTTGGAATTCATTCTGCTATTGAATTTTGGTGTGGGTTGTATAGTTGATCTGAATGTGGTTCTAGTTTTCATTTCTTGTAGTGAGTTTGTAGGATAGTGTTCCTAATTTAATTGTGAATTTAGAATATGTGTGGAATTGGGTGAATGTGTGGTGGATAGTTTTGTAGGTGTGACATGTTGCCATTTAATACTATTTGTTAGGTTATGGGTTCAATGTTTGGGATTGTAGCTTTTTGAATCTGGTATAGTGACGATAGAGTGAGCTAACCTTGAGCTAATGGTTGCGATTGATCAGTGGAGGCTTTGTGTTTTGGTTTTGGGATAGTAGGTTTGTAATGGGCTTGGGCTTGGAATTGTTTGTAAGGTTGTATCCAAGCTAACATAAGTAACTAATGTAGAGTATTTTTGGATTACCTTTTTGGGTTAGTTTTGTTTCCTGTGATCTTATGTCAGTGCCGTGATACATGGTTGGGTTTGGGTTGTTAATGGGCATTTGTTCTAATTGGTTGGGGGTGCTCTGACCAAGGGCCATATTGTGTGATTTGATTGTGTTGAGATTTGGTGTTGGATGAAAGTTTGATTGAGTCTAGAATTGGGTTGGATAAGGATTAAACCTAACCTCAATGTTTAGGTTTTGAATTGGAAGCTAATCATTACGATTAAGGTGATTCTAGTTAGGTTGTGCTATATCTAGCTATTTTGCGTTCGTATAAGCAGCTAAGTTGTATTTTTGACACAGGACCTGGATTTGGACTCGGAGATCTGGACGAGTTCTTTGGTTGATATGGACTTCACTCTAGAGGCGGGTACTTCTTACTTGATTCTTATAGAATTGTTCACCTTAAATGCATGGTTATTTTATGTTCTGAGTAAGTTGTTTTACCTTAAATTTATGCTCCTTATTTTTCCTACTTGATACTTATTCTTGTTTGACCTTTGAGTAGTAATTCAAAATGTTCAATTATACAGTCTTAATCTCTTGGCTTCTGATATAAAAGAGTACCGCTTGTACGCGTGTATTGTAGAACCATCATGTAACCTATCTAGTGTTTGGTTGGCATTAGATAAACCCTACCTAGTAGATTAGTGCATATTTATTTACTTTGGTGTTGATTGTGTTGCGTATCGTATTGATTGCATGTTTTGGTTGGATTGAGGTTATGCGTATTAGTGACGTGCTGTTAAATATCAGAAATTTGGAGGGCTAAAATGATTAAAATTCGAAAAAAATTAAGGGTGTAAGTGGGATAACTCAAAGGTGGAGGGGCTTTTTACAAAAGTGGTTAAAGCTTTTATTTCCCTTTTCCTTTCCCCTTCATTGCACGATCACTCTTAATTCGAAAACCGCCGCATCCTCCTCCTCCTCCTCTTCTTCTTCTTCTTCTTCTCTCCGTCTCTTCCTTGCATGAGAAGAAGATGTTGGCGATCTCCCTCTCCCAACCCTAGTCGCGACTTCTCCTCCCATTTTTCGCCCGATGCCACCGCACGCACGAGGGTAGTTCCCTCTCGGTTTCGCCCAGCGCCAGCCACCAAGCATGTAAGGGGATTGTAATTAGGGTTTGCTTTGGGGGATATGTTAGTTTGATAGTGATGAGTTTTGAATTTGTTCTATGTTGTGAATTTGGGTGATCTGTGTGTTCTGTTCTTTTGGGCATTTCCTGCTCGGATGGGCTTTGGTTGAAGAGCAACAGCTCTGCTCGGATGGGTTTTGATTGAAGAGTGGGACTTGGTGTTTGTGATTTGATGAGTGTAGTTTGTATACTTGTTCTTGGTGGTATTTCTATTGAGTAGGGGTCGTTTTTGGTTGTGAATAGAAATAGTTGCTGAATTGGTTCTTCTTTCGAGTTTAATGGTATTGTTGTGGTGTGCTACATGTGACCTCGGGGTTAGTATTGTTTGGCTTTGTTAGATCTTTTGAATGTTGTAGTGTGAAGAGTTATAGCATAGATAACAATTCCATATTGGAGTTAATTTCTTTCGAGTTAACTCCGCCTGTGACGACCTAGTCATGGCCGGTCCCAAGCCCGGATAAAGGAGGAGGGTTGCGTTAGGTTGCCAGCCAGCGTAAAAAAACTATGACAAATACTCAATGAATGGATCCATTAAAGTATTATGCTAATGCTAGGATGTTCCCCGGAAGGAACGCGTTGCAGGGTCCGACTGTAACGTCTCGGCAAGGACCGCTACATCTCCAGAACCCGGGTGTAGTGCTAAATATGCAAGGGTTCGCGTTGCAGGGTCCGACTGTAACGTCTCGGCAAGGACCGCTACATCTCCATGAGAACTTGGGTGTAGTGTTAAATAGGCAAGAGTTCTCACACCATAGGTGGACTAAGAATAAACATTATAAGAAAAGTAATAGTCTCAGATTTGGAACATGGAATATAGGAACTCTCACTGGTAAAACAATGGAGGTAGTAGATACAATGATTAGGAGAAAAATTAGTATTTTGTGTGTGCAAGAGACAAAATGGGTAGGTGAGAAGGCAAAAATGATAGAGAACTCGGGTTTTAAGTTATGGTATACAGGAAAGAGTAAAACAAGAAATGGAGTGGGTATTTTTGTAGATAGTTCTTTAAAAGATGAAGTTGTTGGTGTAGTTAGAAAGGGGGATAGAATTATAGCTCTCAAGATAGTAGTGGCGAAAGAAGTTGTGAACGTAATTAGCATATATGCACCTCAAGTAGGATTAGATGAAGAAACTAAATCAAGATTTTGGAGCGATTTAGATGAGGTATTACAAAACATTCCGCCAAATGAAATGATTTTAATAGGAGGCGATCTAAATGGACATGTCGGAGCGAAAAATGAAGAATATGAGAGAGTACATGGGGGTTATGGGTTTGGAACAAGAAATGAAGAAGGAAAAACTATATTGGATTTTGCGATAGCATATGACCTTATACTAGCTAATACATTTTTTAAGAAAAAAGAAGAACACTTGATCACATTCAAAAGTGGGAATAATAAATCACAAATTGATTATTTTATGGTTAGGAAGAGAGATAGGAAGATTTGTAAAGATTGTAAGGTTATCCCTGGAGAAAGCTTAACTACCCAACATAGATTAGTAGTGTTAGATATACGCCTTAGTTATAATATCAATAGAGGAAAAATATACACGACTCCTAGAATTAAGTGGTGGAAGTTAAAGGATGGGAAGCAAAACATATTGAAGGAGAAGGTAGGAATACAAGCATTAGATGAAATATATAGCGACTCTAATGCGACATGGGATAAGATGGTATCAAAGTTGAAAATAGTAGCTAAGGATGTACTCGGTGAGTCAAAGGGGCATGCACCACCAAGGAAGGAATCTTGGTGGTGGAATGAGAAAGTACAAGAGAAAGTGAAAGAAAAACGAATAGCTTATAAGGAATTATATATTTGTAAGAACGAGGAAAACTTAAAAAAATATACAATAGCCAAGAAAGAGGCTAAGAAAGCAGTGAATGAAGTAAAAAATAAAACTTTTGAACGATTATATCAAAATTTAGATACAAAAGAAGGGGAAAGAGACATTTATAAAATAGCTAAAGCAAGAGAAAGGAAAACAAGAGACCTTAGTCAAATAAGATGTATTAAAGATGAATGCGATAGAGTACTAGTAAATGATAGCGAAATAAAAGAGCGGTGGAAGATTTACTTTCATCAACTTTTTAATGAAAGTTTAGGGGACCAACTTGACTTAGGCAATTTAAGTATTTCAAATGAGTATAGAAATTTTAATTTTCATCGGAGAATTCAAACTTCAGAAGTAGAACAAGCTTTGAAAGGGATGCAAAATGGAAAGGCCGTGGGACCGGATGATATCCCAATAGAGGTATGGAAATGTTTAGGGAAAAAAGGTATTGAATGGCTTACAAAATTATTTAATTTAATATTGAAAACAAAAAAAATGCGTAATCAATGGAGGGTAAGTAGTCTAGTTCCCTTATATAAGAACAAAGGAGACATACAAAATTGTGCAAACTATAGGGGTATTAAATTAATGAGTCATACCATGAAACTTTGGGAAAGAGTAATAGAAAAAAGATTGAGGAAGGAGACCACGGTAACCGAAAATCAATTTGGGTTCATGCCTGGAAGGTCGACAATAGAAGCTATACATCTTCTTAGGCAATTAATTGAAAAATATCGGGAGCAAAAGAAAGATCTACACATGGTATTTATTGATTTAGAAAAAGCTTATGATAGGGTACCAAGAGAAATTATATGGAGAATTCTAGAAAAGAGAGGCGTTAGCGTAACATATATTGACCTAATTAAAGATATGTATGAAGATGTAACGACTAGAGTGAAGACTTCAGGTGGATTGACTGAAGCATTTCCAATAAGGATAGGGTTACATCAAGGATCAGCTTTAAGTCCCTATCTTTTTACACTAATCATGGATGAACTCACTAGGCACATTCAAGATACAGTGCCATGGTGCATGTTGTTTGCAGATGATATTGTTTTGATAGATGAGACACGTGAAGGAGTAAATGCTAAACTAGAATCTTGGCGGGAAACTCTAGAAATGAAAGGTTTTAGGCTTAGTAGAGTAAAGACTGAATATATGGAATTTAAGTTTAGCAATGCTAGACGTAGTGAAACAATTGTTAAGATAGGAGATGATGAGTTGTCTAAAATCGAGAACTTTAAGTATTTAGGATCGTTCTTGCAAAGTGATGGAGGAATTGAGAGAGATGTCTTACATAGAATACAAGCAGGATGGTTGAAATGGAGATTAGCATCGGGTGTCTTATGTGATCGTAAAGTACCTCTAAAACTTAAAGGGAAGTTCTACAAAACGGCAGTTAGACCTGCTATGTTATATGGTGCTGAATGTTGGGCTATGACTCGAGCACATGAGCAAAAGATGAAAGTTGCAGAGATGAGGATGTTAAGGTGGATGTGTGGACATACGAGGATGGATAGAATAAGGAATGAGAGTATTAGAGAGAAAGTCGGAGTTGCATCTATTGAAGAAAAACTTCGGGAGACACATTTGAGATGGTACGGACATGTACTTAGAAGACCAATAAATGCCCCTGTTAGACGATGTGAAACTATGATAAATACGCACATTAAAAGAGGGAGAGGAAGACCAAAAAAGACTTGGTTGGCAACAATAAAACAAGATAAATTTTATTTAAATCTAGATGATGATATAGTAGGGGATAGAACTCAATGGCGTAAAAGGATCCATATAGCCGACCCCACCTAGTGGGATAAGGCTTTGTTGTTGTTGTTGTTGTTGTTGTTGTAGCCTCGAGCTGTAATGCTTATTATGTGAACCACTGTTGTTTAGGATTCTACCTTACTTGAAAATACTTGTTGTAGCAAATATTATTTAGATCAGGCTATGCCATATTCGTGTGGTGTACTTTGTGTAAGGAATGGTGTTTCGATGGGTTGGCATGACTCAGATTAGGGAGAACCAATTGTTGTAAGAAAATTAGTTACATAAATGTTGAAAAATAGAATTTATCTTAATTTATGTAAACGTAGTTTTCTACTTTTAGTAAATTTATTTATAAATCTCTAATTTAGTCCTTGATACAGGACATTGATTCGGACTCGTTCGGTTGATCGTGAGGGAGTTCTGAACGGTCTACAATTAAGGCGGGTACTTCTCCTTTATATTCTTGTAGATCATTGATCTTAAATGCATGACTTTTCGATTTCTAAGTAGGACTGCTTTACCTTGTCCTCTTATTTTTAATATCGTCCATTGATACTTTCTTTGCTTGATCTTCGAGCTAATCGTATGTTATATTCATACATTCTCACCGTTAATTTTCTATTCTGTAAAGTACCGCGTGTACGCGAGTACTTAGAAATGATCATTAAACACAACTAGGGTTGGTTGACATTAGAGATGCCCTACCTAATAGTTTAGTTGCATGTTTGGTGATTTTGGTATTTATTGATCGTATCATTGTATCGTTGATATTGAGTTGATTGTGCATTTAATATCATGCACTATATCTACATTGTTGCATGCTAACAAGTATTGACTTCCATATGGTTAAGTCGTCATCAGTCATTCAGTTGCTTTGCCCCACTCAACCACTCATGGTAGTTGCTAGAGTGTGAGCAACTGTCCTGTTATGTCACGCTCGACCATTCATGTGCAATAGATATTGAAGTTGTAGGCAAGCAGTTGACACCCTCATCGTTGTTTCCGAGGGATGCCAGAGTTGTTGGTGACTCCCCCTTTTTCTCAGGATTTTTGAAGTAATTGGCTCCCCAACATCCTGTCCACTCAACCACATATACTAGTGGTATTCGTTGGAGTGCGTACAGTTGTCACAACCCTACTCACTCGACCACACAGATATGATGTGATGGCGGTTTAACTGGCGTCAGGGGGTGACATATGTCATTGCATCATGTGCATTTATTGCATTTTACATTTTCTTGTGTTTGTTGCATTTATATGAGCTATGATTGCTGTATTTGGTTAACATGCATGTATGTTTTGATATTCTGTTATCACTTTGTTTCATACATGCCTAGTTATTATTCTGTTTCTTAGAAACTGTATACTATTGATTCATGCTGCTTATTATACTTTTATTATGTCATGCGTTTATCTACTCTTATACCTGCAAAGTTCACCCGGACTCACCATCCCATCCCCACCATCCCCACCATCTACTTTTGTTTCAGGTAGCAGATAGATGCCCTACTTGGAGCCAGGAGAGGATCCAGTTGTCAGTCCCACGGTGTCGAGTTGTTTTGGGGTTTGTTTCAGTGTTTTGTTTATTTCCGCAGTTACTTTATTTCTGCACTTCGCGAGTTCCGCATTTATTTCCTAGACTGATATTTATTTTATTTATCTGGCATTGCCTTAGCAGATTTATGCTTATACCTTATTGGACTAATATGTTCATTTGTGGATTTACATTTGAGTTTTACTCTGGTTATAGACTTTCTGCTATTTTTATTTTTATTAACGATATTAACTGCATGGTTGTGAATTTATTTTGTATTTGTGATAGCTGAGTCATCGTATGTGTGAGAGTTATGTATAAATGTCCTAACTTGTCCGTTGTACAGGGGAGACGCTACCCGATTTTCGAGCAAACATGTGCCTCTGGAGGCATGACACATGCACCATAACATTGTTTGCATGCTGACGACCACTAGCTCCCTTATGGTTGAGATGGGTCGTCAGTTATATTTCCCGTTGTGTCACGCTCTGTTGGAGTTGTGTGTAGACAGTTGATACTCCCCAGGTATTTGGAGTCCCCACAGGTATTTTTGAGGTTTTATAGTCACAGGTATTACGACTTTTCATACAGGGTCATAGGTATTATGGCGTTGCTGCATAACCACAGATTTTGGCGCTTTTGCATAGCCACAGGTTTTGGCGCTTGTATCTTGTCCACTCAACCTACCCAATGTAGCGGTGGTTGGTGTGTGTACAGAGCAAGTCATCGCATCATGTGCATATTATGCATTGTGCATTTTGCTTGTATTTGTTGAACTTGTTTGAGCTATGATTGCTGCATTTGATTGGCATGCATATTCGGTTATAATTTGCATATATTATATGATCTGGATCTGCTCAGTAGTACTAGCAGTTTACTGAGGTATTAGGGGGATTTCTGATCATGCCCGTACGTGTTACATTGGTATTCAGGTATGTTTATTTGTACAGTTGCATTTGGTTTATGTCCTTTATTCCAGAGACTGTATACCCTTATTTTTATATACTCGTTTTATCCCTTTTATATACCATGCATTCATCTATTCTTATACCTGGAGAGTCTGCCCGGACTCACCACCTCTCGTCCTTCTTTTTGTTTTAGGTAGTTGATGGTCTTGTCTCATGCCGCCAAGAGAAGATCCAGCTGTCAATCCCCCGCTTTAGTTCCTTATCGTTTTCATACTTTCGTAGTATTTTATCGAATTGGTGTCGCTTTAGTTTTGTTATCATTTCGGATGGTATTTGATTTTTTCTTCGAACGTGTATTTATTTACTTCTGCTGGATTTTGGTTTGTTGCATTTAGTTTACAGAGATTCATTTATTATATTTATCACTTATTATGCAAATTATTTAACTGCGTGGTTGTGATTGTGTAGATGACAGCCGAATGTGACTGTGCTAATTATATATGTGTATGTATTATGTTTCAGATTGTCCGCCGTATAGGGAAGATGTTGCCCGATTTTCGAGCAAGCACGGGCCTCTGGGGGTGTGACACTATGACTCGAGCACATGAGCAGAAGATAAAAGTTACAGAGATGAGGATGTTAAGGTGAATGTGTGGTCATACGAGAATGGACAAAATAAGAAATGGGATCATTTATGAGAAAGTCGGAGTTGGATATATTGACGGGAAACTTCGAGAGACTCGTTTAAAATGATATGAACATGTACTTAGATGGCTAATAAATGTTCCTGTTAGATGATGTGAAATTATGACAAGCATATATATCAAACGAGAAAGAGAAAAAAAAATTATTAGCAATAAGAAAATAATATGAAATTTATTTTAAGTATAGATGATGATATAGTAAGGGATAGAACCCAATGACATAGAAGGATCTATATAGTCAATCTAATCTAGTGAGATAAGGCTTGATTGTTATTGTTGACCTTAAAGCAAGATTTTAGTACTAACATCAGGGAGGAACGAGCAATTCTGAAACCAAGATGGGATCCTCTTGTATTTAAACCTACCTACTTGTTGCTGGTTGGGGTTGTACAATCAACCCTATGCAAGGTAAACTAGAACTTGCAAACAAAACCTCGAGTAATAGGTGATTTTAGAACAAGTGTCAAGACTAATGGCTTATAGATGTAATTTATCAGAAAAATTCAATTTATTACCAGATAAAGAATTAAGATAAAATATCAAATAAAAAAGTGCTAATAATACTTCAAGTGTTCAACAAAGATTAGAAATTTATCACAGGATTCCAGGCAATTGTGTTAATGGCATGGATTGAGGGTAGTCTGCCACCTTTGAGTTCAAATGTCTGAAAAGATTGGGATCAGTGCATGGAAGCTCGTAGAAATCTTAAATGCATAAGTGCTTTAGCCATGCCTTTGAATCTCATGAAATGAAAGCTGATTAATATGCAATTAATATAAAAAGTATCAAGTATTATTCAGTTTTCTTTATAATAAAACAGATTATAGTAGATAAACAAACTTCAACTTTCAAATACTATAGTTATGGACAAATGAGATTTGACACCAAAGGTGAGGGTGAGAGGCAATACCTCAGTTTGGTCAGACAAAATGACAACAATAGCGCCAGATAGAGGATGCACGGCTACCCATTCATCATCTTTAAGTACCTCAAGTCCTGGCACATCATCTTGTATCAGAAGTGTTATGGCACCCATATCAGAATGGGATTGCAAACCAAGCGCAAGTTCTGGCTGAGGACAAGGAGGGTAGTAGCTGACAGTTATATTTTGATATACTTCTCCAACTGCATCTTCAATATAAGAAGGAGGTAAACCAACACTTTGGGAGATCATATGTAACAACGTTTGAGCAAGCTTCTTTATGCCATCACTATATTCTAGTATAGTATCCCTGTAAACGTTAGACAATATAGTATAAATATTTGCACAAACCTATTACAATTAGAAGTGAGTTTGAAAAGATGTTTGCTGACTTAATACTGCAAATTCAATTGCTAGAAAAATATAGCAATGCATGTGCACGGAATATAAGGTATGCTCTATTTCTTAACACTGATATATATAGCATCCATCACAGAGACAGACTTGAAAACTAATAAAAGTTCAAAAAATTTTATCACCCCTAATAAACCTAAATATGAAATTCACATATAAGATGATAGGATAATATTAAATTTATTTATTAATTAATGAAGAATTTTCAAGCTCTTAATTATACAGTTCTTCTACAGAATTACTGTGTGTAATATAATTTTGTCCTTCAAAATGAAAAGACAAAGAACAACTTGTGTTATGTTGAATTTTCCATTAAAGAGACAAAACTAGGAGATTTATATTTTCCAAGTAATGTTAGATACAGTTCAAACTTCCAAACTGAAAGTTGACTAAAAAACTAAAACCAAACTGCTAAATCTATTGCTTTCTAATATGAACCACTAAGATTGAACCAAATAGCTTTGAGTATCTAGCAATTTAATTTGGTTATAATCTTACCATTAGCATTAAAGGCTTCGCCCAAAATAAACCCTTGGTTGGCATCTTGAGATATTGTTGACGGTACATCAATACAAAGCATATAGGTAAAGCATATTAACTTTTAAACTATCTAGATTAGTGAAACTACAACACCAGAATGAAACAACTTAATCGGTCATTTTTGTATTACTAAATTCCTGATATAATGAGAACCTAAACAACTGAAACATCAAACATGTTCAGAGCTGATTTCTGAGCAACCATGAGCAACAAATTAACTGCCACCAAAACCAGCTTCGTAGTGGCTTCAAATAAATTCCAAGAAAGTAGGTGGAAATACAAGATTCCAGAAAAGGAATTCTGTATTAACAGCTAGGTCTAAACCCAGTACATATAAATCTGAATCTGATGTCATAAATTGACACATGAAAATCCTGCTAATGAAGAGGAATAACTCTTGGCACATTTACCCTAAAAAAAACTTTCAACTAACCATGAAATTTTATAAGTATACAGTATATTACAGAAGTTGAAATTAAATAGTCAAATTCATCTTAGTATGATCTACAAGAACGCCTAAAAAAATTTCACTAAGATATCATTAATAAGCATCAATTGATCTTTAACCAATTCTTCCATACCAACCTAAATTCCCTAAAACTATATGCCCCTTCGTTGTAATTAGTAAATTTATATTTTATCCAAGCCAAGCTCGTTGTAAACGAAAAGGATGTTCCTGGCTGCGTTACAAGTCATTTGAGTATGCATAATAAAGCAAAACCAAAAATAATTAAAGTAACCTGAGTGGAAGAGCAATCTCATCTGAACCTGTAATTAGTTGGGAAATCCGGCCACCGGCTAGGGTTCCGCCGAGACACCGGAAGCGTGTGATGATCAAAATAATCCCTCCAATCAAGTACTCCATCATCGTTCGAGAGCATGCGGCTTCCATACCCCTCAGAAGCTGGAGACCGGGGGTCGCACGCAAACCGGAGCTTAGCCTCCATGGGGGAGGAAAAGAAAGACGACCCGACATACTTCATTTCCTCCAGGAGACTTGAGGAGACCCCGTGGTTCACCACCTGGAAAGTGCCCCAATCCCTGGAAGCGCAGGCGATGGCTGGAACGGGGTCGCCTGCGGACAGGCTGAGGTCGATAACGGGAATGCCACTGACGTCGATTCCGCAGCGGCGGGGGTCGGGCCGGAGCTCCGGTGGCTGGATGTATCGAGAAGGAAGCTGCGATATGCCCGCATCCACGAGGGTTTGAACGCGCCGAGGTTCCGCAACCGCTTCCATCGCCGATCGTTGTTAGACAGACTGTCAGAGGTCGTGCGTTTTTTAATACTATAACCTCCATTCTGAGTAAGTATTTAAATATAAGCGTACAAACGCAAAAAAAAAAAAAAAAAAAAAAAGAATTTTCTTTAATTTTCTATGGAAAAATTAGTGAAAAATACCTGAATCGAAATTGACCATTGCATATAATCTCGACGACTCCACTTCATAAAATGAGTAATGATTGGTAAAATAAATTTGAGAGAGTGAATGGGAGAGTGAATGACGTCCAGCTAATGTGTACATGTTTGATTGACGATCGAACACCACCGGCGGCCTCTGATTATCGTCCCGAATCAAACTATACCTTGGGAGGACGGTGAACTCGTCAGGATCGCCGGCAACGGTAAACCGATCGAAATCGACGGTCAATGATGCGAGATCGCAATTGTGGCGATCCCCGACGGGTTCACCGTGCCCCCCAGGGTATAGTTTGGTTCGGGGCGGCGGCCGAAGGCCGCCGGTGGTGTCCGATCGTCGATCGGACGTGTATACAATAACTGCCACGTCATTCACTCTCCCAAATTCACTCTCTCTATCATCACTCCCATAAAATTTTTATATGCACTCCCTGATTGTATTGACAAAATAATTTTATATATTATTTTTTTATCAATATAAAAGAGTAAAAATTTAGTATACATTATAAAGATTTGTGTATAAATTTTTTTGAGATTTAATATTAATTTAAAAAATTTGAGTATTATTTAAAAAAAAATTTGAGTATATATTGTTTAAAATTTTTAGTATATATTATAAAAATTTAAGTATGAATTGATTTAGATTGAGTATTATTTGAAAAAATTGAGTATAAAATTTAGAAATTTAAATATGTGAGATTGCATCCAGACAATGATAGAGGGGTCACCGCATCTATCTTCACAAGAGGGGTCACCAAAACTTTATACTGAAATTTCTTAAATTAGTATTAAATCTTAAACAATTTATATTCAAATCTTTATCATGTATACTGAATTTTTACTCTTTTATATTAATAAAAAAAATAACACATAAAATTATCTCGTCAATCCCATCAGAGAATACATGCAAAGATATTATCAAGTGGAGATTGTATGCAAAGATCAGTTTTTATTTGGGGAATTTTCTCTAATTAACTCAATTTGTTTTGTATCACCAGTTTTTTCCACTTAAAAAAATGGTGATTTGCAGGTAGAGCTGTCAATTTGGATTGGGTCCGTCGGGTTGGCCCACCCCACCAATTAATTTAAGCGGGTTGGGTTAGAATTTAAGCAACCTAAGCCCGCCGCGGGCCAACCTGCCTAGGCCCGCGACCCGCACGGGTCGGCCCGTGACGGGCTTGGGTTGGCCCGCGGATTGAGAATCATACGTTAGTTAAGTTTTATGACAATTTATTATCTTTCTTTGTTATTATTTAGAAACAAAAAATAATATTTTTCATCACATGAGTACTCGTTTGTATCCATTTATATTTAAAAAATATATTTCTTAATATATTTGATTGATGAAATCTAAATATATGATTTTTTTAATTTTTTTTAATTTTTTAAAAATATTTTGATGGCCCCGCGGGTTGGCCCGCCTAATCCACGGCCCGCCTTGGATTGGGTTGGGTTGGGGATTTTTCAACCCGCCTAGATGACGGGTCGACCCGCCCCGCCCCGTCAAATGGCCGGCCCGCCGTGGGCTGACTCGTCCCGTCACCGGTTGACCCGTTTGACAGCTCTATTTACAGGCAATAAAATAGTAGGACTAGAAAAATATTAAAAATGGTGATTTGCAGGCAATAAAATAGTAGGAATAGAAAAATATTTTTTTATCTGTTAGCGATAAAAATAAATAGTAAGAATAAAATACGCGTTTAATTTGTGTTATCCTTCCCTCCTCACAGTTGGATCATCCTCTCCTCTCCTCTCCTCTCCAGGCTCGCTATTCCAATCTTCCTTCAATCCCTAATTTTAGTAATTAGTCTCGATGAAACAAATCCCTTTTGTGATTTTCTCTCTTCTACGCTTTCCTCTCCCAACCCCACAAATACGATCAACCTCCCCTATCCGGTTGGTGACTGTTAATTACTTCTTACCGCCAAACAATCCGTCGTCGTTGCATGCAGCTCGATCGTTCTCCTGTCCTAAATTAATTGTGCTTCGGAATCGATGAGATCAACAGGTTTACTCTCTGATGATGATACGTAGATTCTCAACATTCTTCTTCTTTTGATTCTTGGTCCTCTGTTTTTTTGTTTGAAGCTGGCATGAAAACCAATGCTCCATCACAAAAACCTAATTCATTTGACGACAAACAAATTGATCCGAGAAACAACTCCGGGAGTGGAAATGGCGGCGGTGCTTCAAAACCATCACGTAACAAGAAAAAAGCAGAGCCAATTTTCAAGTCCGGCGCCGGCACTGCCGACGCTGCCTCCAAAGCGCCATGTCCGAGCCCAAAACAGCAGCCCCCAAATAATGGCTCCCGGCTACCCATGATTTCCGAGAGCGCCTCCACCTCTACCTGCGGTAATTCGACGACGACCTCCGCGACAACCACAATGACCACCGGCGGCGCCAAGAGCAGCGACGCGAAGCTGAGTGACTCCATCAGTCGCGGCAGCAACAACAGCAACCGAAGCGACAGCATCGACAGCGTCGCTTCCGCCCCCATCAGACGCCATACCGGCAGCGACTGCCGGTGGGAAGCCATACAGTTGGCCAACGCCAAGGAGTCCCCAATCGGCATCGGTCATTTCGTACTGTTGAAACGCCTCGGCTACGGAGACATCGGCAGCGTGTATCTCGTCGAGCTCAGAGGAATTGGTACCTTCTTCGCCATGAAAGTGATGGACAAGGCGTCGATTGCTAGCAGGAACAAGCTCCTCCGAGCTCAAACCGAGAGGGAAATCCTTAGCATGCTCGATCACCCCTTCTTGCCGACTCTATATTCTCACTTCGAGACGGAGAAGTTCTATTGCTTGGTGATGGAGTACTGCAGTGGCGGCAATCTCCATTCGCTCCGGCAGAAGCAGCCTAACAAGCATTTTACCGAGCAAGCCGCAAGGTTTCATTTTTTTAATCATCATTCGTTTGGCGGATCGAAAAAACATCCAACTTTGAAGCAAGCTTGCAATCGATCTCTTTCTGAATCAGATTCTATGCTTCGGAGGTGCTACTGGCGCTGGAGTACTTGCATATGTTGGGGATTGTGTACAGGGACTTGAAGCCGGAGAACGTGCTGGTGAGGGAGGAAGGACACATCATGCTCTCCGATTTCGACCTCTCCCTGCGCTGCTCAGTCGACCCCACTCTCGTCAAATCCTCGTCGCGCTCGGGCAGCAGCGAGGTCGTCAATACCGGGAAGATCGACGGCGACCAGACCGTGCAGAGCTGCATCCAGCCGTCCTCCTTCTTCCCCCGCATCCTCCCCAAGAAAAAAGGCAAGTCCAAGTCCGATTTCGTGGTCGGAATCAGCAGCAGCAGCAGCAACAACAACAACAACAACGAATTGGAGTTCATGGCGGAGCCGACGAACGCGCGGTCGATGTCGTTCGTGGGGACGCACGAGTACCTGGCGCCGGAGATCATCCGCGGCGAGGGGCATGGCAGCGCGGTGGACTGGTGGACCTTCGGCATCTTCCTGTACGAGCTGTTGCATGGGACGACGCCGTTCAAGGGCTCCGGCAACAAGGTCACGCTTCAAAACGTGGTCGGCCAGCCGCTGAGGTTCCCGGAGACGCCACTGGCGAGCCTGGTGGCGAGGGATCTGATACAGGGGCTGCTTGTGAAGGATCCACAGAGGAGGATCGCGTACCACAGAGGGGCGACCGAGATCAAGCAGCATCCGTTCTTTGAGGGGATCAATTGGGCTCTGGTGAGGAGCATAGCTCCTCCGCATGTTCCTGATCCGGTCAACTTTAGTCAGTTTGGGAGCAAGGAGAAGAAGAACGCTGAGGGTGGACTTCCAGGTGGAAACAAAGCGCATTCCAGCGATTCTTCTTATCAAGATTTTGAGTATTTCTAGGAAGACAATTGTTTAATCTAATTATTTTGTGAGATAATAGTTGGGAATCTTTTTGTAAATAAAAGGATCGAACATTATTTTTTTGCCAGTCAAATACATCACATTTGATTGTTCAAGGGGAAAAAAAAAACAGATGCTATTGGATTCGCTAGGTGTTTTTGACTTTCACCAGATGCTGCTGCATTAGCCAAGACTTTTAGTGTGTGTTTTGTACTTCTTATTTATGCAATGGGGTTTGACTATAATTCTAAACATCCGTCATTAAAAACAAACCAATCTGTTCACATAATTTACCTGCTAAATAATATTTTATCAATGTAAATTCCATCAAAATGATAGCAAAAGAAGAAGAGACCGTTGCCGCCTAGAGTAGCGTATTGTGTTTTGAAATGCTTTTATTTTTGTATGTTTCAGTCATTAAAACCGATCCAATTCTAAAAATAAGCTATAATATTTTTTTTTATGTTTTGTATATATTTAATTTTTATTATTATTAGTTTTTGTACATTTTAAATAAAAATTGGCCATTAGTTGAAAGAATTTATTCTTGATGGTGGAAGATATGGAGTTAATACGTTTATAGATGAATATGTTTATAGATGGGCAGTCACCTCACTATAGGAAGTCAACTCACTGTTGTTCAAGCTGGTTTGAAAAAATAACGCCTGTTCTCCTCTACAAATATACACTGTATGTGAAGTTTTTGATAACTGAGCACTTAGCGTTTAGGCGACAAGTTAATAAGAAAAAAAGACAGGATGAGCACACAAAAAGAAATAAATCTGAGCGGAAATAATTCAGTATGAGAATGAAGTTTAAAAAAATTAATAAATACACAAAAACATCAGAACTACCAAGGCAAAAAATATCAAAAGAAATTTTCAAACGGCCCTCGTTGATTTTACATGCTCCATAACCTATTAGCAGTGGATTCACTTTGCTTTGTTTTTTGCCATACTAAGAAGGTCGCCAAAAAGTTTATCCTCCTGCTTCGGTGTCTTGTTCATTGGCTGCGAGTAAGAGGGCACTGAATTTGGATAGGACGGAGTCCCATTCACAAACATGTGATTATCTTGCATAGAAAGCCCATGCATCATCTGCGAAAGTCCATGTGAACTAGAATAGCCATATGCGGCACCCTCTGACGGAGAGAACTGAGACACTGGTTGCGTCAAATACCCGCCATAACCAGGCAGCTGATTGCTATAGAGAGCTTGCTGACTAAAGGCAGGCATATGACTACCATATACCTGCTGTGAATAGATAGCAGTCATCTGGTCATTCTTAATTGGTGCATACATGCTTGGATATTGATTGTTGTGGACAAAATGAGGCTGAAGACCTCCGTGTTGTGAGCCTACCATAACTTGCTGGTGCGCTACCCCCATAAAGCCGCCAGGCATCGGCTGGGCTATTTGTGGGAGGAAGCTTCCAGGTTGGCCAGTTGCAGCACTTTGGGGTGGGAAGCTTCCAGGATGGCCAGTTGGCCCAGATAAGGGAGTGTTGTTACCTACAAATTGACCATGTTGCAGCAGTTGAGGGTGCAAATTAGGGAAGTCACTCGATGGAGCAGATTGAGCTTCCCAAGGTGCTCGAGGAAGAACTAGGCCTTGGTCATTTACACCATAACTTTGTGCTGGCTGCTGTGATGAAAAGCCCGTAGGGGCTTGACTGCTCATAATAGGATTTGCTTGGTTGAATTGTGCAGGCTGTTGTAATTGAAGAGGATTCACCGTGCGTTGTGTTGCAGAAGTGTAAGCCGGTGAGGATGACAATGTCAACTGGGAATTAGATGGCCTTGGAGGGTTGCTATTATTCACTTCACTTTTAGCATTGGAAAACATGTCTGCAAGAGCTAAGATGTTTTGGTCAGAAGCAGAGTTAATGAGTGGTTCGTTGACAGGCACCAGGGCTCGATTCTCATTTTTGGGTTCCCTGTAATCTTCACCACTGAGAAGATCGATTCTTGGATCAATTATAGCCAAAGAAGTTGCTGAACCATTGGGGGTTGGAGGTGCAGGCAATGATAATTGCTGAAGAGGAGGTTTGTCGCCAGTTATTGTGCTCGTGTTTGACCTACATATAATATGTATCAAAAACATCATGTCAAACATCGACTCATAAGCAGTACTTTTTAAAGGCACTAGGAGGTTGCAGTTCCTAAGCACAAGTTGAACTGAGCATCCAAAGTTTAAATTTGAAAAAAAAAAAATCAAATCGAGCAATAGCCAAATTGCAAAATTCAATTATTGCCTTAACAGTATACAAATTTGTGTTAATTCCAAAAAAAAACATTTCCCTAAAATATGGGAAAATGGTCAGCCGTTGAAACCAAACCATACCAATAAATATATAGAATATCATATGTATGCTAGATATAACAGAAATAATAGGCCTAGTCTCATGACTGATTATTTGACAAAATGAAAATAGTATGCATGAGTTGTAATTCCCTTTTGGATATAAAAATAAGAACAGAAAGCTAGATTTTCTACTTGCTATTAGTGTCAAATCCTATTCCGACTCCATAGTTGCCACCACCATCCCTTTGTTGAAATGTAGTCATTACCTTGATGGTTGACTCTCTTATAATGCTCCTACGATCACACAATCTCTTATTAACGGCATTATTATCTTGCTCATCTATCTGTGTTTAAAATAAATGAGCTTGCCAAGTTTACATCCTCAGTGAAGTTCTAGTGTGAAACATATGAACTTGATAAAGAACACCATGAACCTTTTCCTTCTAATACTGATTAGCATACTTCAACCAATGGTCGAGTTCACTCAACTATTTTTTGGTGTCTATCCTATTTATAGCGATGATGGCTTTCATTTTTTTTTTTTAACCTTTATTATTCTCGAACCTAAATTTAAAAGAGATACAGTTTTCACCTAATTTTTATCTTATTTATTGCTTTCATCGATCACACAATCCCCTGCCTTCATATCAACTCACCACGAACTCAATCCAACTCTCAATTATACATCAATTACTCCACTATGAGTTTGCAGTTCAACTAAAGAGATGCCTTCATTAGATTTGCACCACCACCAATGGCTTCATCCACAGGAACTCCAACATCAATACCTCTTCCATCCTATTTTGACTTGCTTTTGCTCTTAAGAAAGGAAAGCGTACTCCCCTATACATTCTATTGTCAGATTTGTTTTCTTTGATAATTTCAGCCACCTCTTAAATTTCCTTATGTTTTCATTATTCATACAGATTTATAGGTTGCACTAAGTCTAGGCACCACGAAGCCCTTAGAGATCCCCATTGGAAACAAGTGTTGATTTTAGGGCCAAGGTGGACCTTTTAACAACACTGATCACAATTCACAACTAGTAAATCTTACTGGAAACTAACACAGACAGGCATAGCTAAAAATAATAGATTAACTACTGAAAACCACCATACTTTTGAGATGAATCTGTTAAGAGAAATGCGAAGGAAAAAATCATTTACCTTTGGTCGGTCTGTTTGTTTGCTACAGAATCATCAAGATCTACAAGTGCCTGAAGCGATTTGGGCTTTACCGCCTGGACAGATTTTCCTGCAGCAATAGAATCATGTTTCACAAGTACATGCTCCAAGTCATCGTTGAGAGCAAGTGCTTGACCAAGCAACTCCTCGTCTCTATTCAAAATAGCAAAGAGATAAATTATGCAAAATGCAATTTTCACAATCTTTCCAAATAGGTATGAGAAAAAAAAACTGAACAAATTTGTATAAGTTTTTTCTATTACGGAGAACAAGTTCTGCCATGGGGTTCAAACAAATTCTTCTAGAAGTGGACGGGATGAATTGTATTGAGCAGAGGACATGGCAACGGCAAAAGTCACCAATGGCTCTTGCATCAGCAGCTGAACAATGATATGTGGACCTAATTTGCAAAGATCCAGATACATAAGTGCTCCCCTAATAACCTGTGTCGTGGACTTTTGAGCTTCTTACTCAGACTCGAGTAAGTATCAGACATGAATATTTGTCAAGGCGGAAGACATCCCTTTTTTAATTAAAAAAAAGGAACTTTATACCTGGTCAATGGGAGTGTCTTTTCAGAGCATTGGGTGCCTGACATGGTTATGATGAAGAATAGAGAAAGAGTCGTGACGTTGCTAAACTCCACCACCATAGTCATTAGACCTTTTTTACAAGAAACCTCAACTTATACTCCTCGCATCATAATGCAAACGCCCCTTCTTGAGAGTCCTTGCTGAACTCTACCTCTACCTTCAATCAATTCTTATCGGCCATTTTTGACAAGGATTCCTAAATCCTTCGATGTTCAAGTAAGATCCGGATCAACTATGACGGATCCTAAGTTGAATCAGTCTCTTTAAAATGATTCCCTAAACTATGGATCAAAGGCCTCTATTGAGATAACTCAAGGAAGGACCAGAGCGCAAGTTATACGGTCTAAATTCCAACTAGCTACCCTTTTCACAAAGAAAATACCAAAGCAGAGGAAATTGCAGATACAACATACGATGTTTTGTTGATGAGTTGCACCACTCTCTGCTTGTAAGTACGGCACTGATCTACAAGGTCGATAATTACTTCCTGCCTGAGCCCCTAATATAAGAATTAGAATAGACGCAGTTAACTTTCTGCCAAGACATCATGTCAAATATAGAGGTAAAATAAGAAATAAATCTCAACCTTTAAAGGCATCACTTAAATTGAGTATTAATTTTACAGATAACTAGAAAAATATCACAAAGTAATTCAGCATGGTAGTTGTAATAGTTGTCAGTCAAAATGGTCTATGATCCTTAACAAAGAAAAGAATATTAGAGCAACAAAAAGTTTTATTGTAAATTCCAATCTCAAATTGCGGATACCTCTGTGTTCCCAGGATCTATAGCATTCAGCATCTCAGAAAGAACATCCACGATGCCACGAGCATTTTGAATTTCAGCTATGCTGCAGATTTCAAAGTGCAATTAGACTCTTGCAGTAGTTTTGACACACCACATAACAGTATGTGACCAACAAATTGAAGAAAACACATGAGAGGAGAAAAGATTCTCAATTAAACTTATTAATTAAGAACTGTTGATGAAATTTTATTATAGCGAAGAATGTAAAGGCGGTTTGCAGGTAGACAGGTTGGAGAAATGTGTCGCTGACTAGCCTCACAATGGTTTATCACCATTGAAATGGGAGAGGCACACGTCACTCTTCATCTGTGCTTAGAGATAATTAATTTTAACTAAGTTTAAGACAATGTAATAAATAACAAAATTATCATCATATTGCTTGACTTGGATGTAGATTGACTAAGTATACATCATGCCACATATATAAGCCTTGCATGAAGTAGACTAAAATCAGATGATTAGAATAATAAACAGTGAAAATAAAGAAAGAGATAGGTGTCTCCCACTTTGGCTACGACAACATAAAGATCTTGGACAATTAGGAGATCTAAATGTAAAAAATGTCACGACCATACAGCTTCTTCTACTGCTAGCACAATCTTGTACTGAAACACAATAAAGAAAATATAAGAGTTAGTCAAACACCTCAAAGCAGGCAAATCAGATCCAGTTGAAGTATCAGGAACTTCTTCATAGAACTCAGTAGTCTGTCCAGATTGAGGATACAAGCTCGAAGAGTCTTTTTGTGGATTAAAAGTAGGAGCAGACCTCCCACCTCTCTGAGGAAATACAGCTCCAGCTTGCTGGTGTACAAAGACAAAAAGGAGAAACTAAGACAGCTAAAACTAAAATATGTTGAGAGAAGATTTAAGATGAGAGAGATCACTCTGATGACACGAAACTATCAATTTAGCAACTCTTTTGGGAGTCAAATATGCAGGTGAAATTGATGGACAAGATAATGCTTCATTTGATGAGTAAAGATCTGGCATGCAACCTAGCAGTTGTGTGGAACACAAGAGCAGATCAGGGAATGCCTGATTGACGCATTAGTGGTTTATAGTACAACAACAACAACAACAACAACAACAACCAAGTCTTATCCTACTTGGTGGAGTCAGTTATATGGATCCTTCTATGTCATTAGGCAATGCCCCCTATTATATCATCTATATTTAAATAAATTTTATCATGTTTTATTGTTGCTAACCAAGTCTCTTTTTTTTTGGCCTTCCTCTCTCTCGTTTGATGTGCGTATTTGTCATAGTTTCATATCGCCTAATTAGTACATTTATTAGTCATCTAAGTACATGCCCATACTATCTTAAACGCGTTTCTCAAAGTTTTTTTATCAATAAATGCAATCGTGACTTTCTCTAATGCTCTCATTTCTTATTCTGTCCATCCTCGTATGTTCACACATCCATCTTAACATCCTCATTGCAACTTTCTTCTTCTACTCATTTGTCCGAGTTATAGCCCAACATTCAGCACTATATAACATAGCTGATCTAACTACCAATTTGTAGAACTTCCCTTTAAGTTTTAGAGATACTTTACAATCATATAAAATACCCGACGCTAACCTCCATTTCAACTATCCTGCTTGTATTCTATATAAGACATTTCTCTCAATCCCTCAATCATTTTGCAAAAATGATCCGAAATACTTAAAGCATTCCATCACCTTTGTACATTTTCATCTAGTGTAGTTTTTGGCAACAATTGCAGTTTCCATCCAGTGCAATTTTGGGTTAAATTCATCATCATTATGAAGCATGTTTGTTCCAACTAGTTGAATTTGGCAACATCAATTGTATTCCGCTACTAAACTCGGGTGAAGGTTATACCACTAATAATTTTCAGATCTCTCCAATTTTTTTTTACTTTGTTTCATTGGCCTTTCTTTACCCCGTACACCAACTCAACTTGTCTAACTATAGAATACATTAATTGATTTTGAACATAACCATATCATCTTAACATTTTATTTCACATTTTGTCATCCATTGAGGTTATGCCTTCCTAGATAGTCTTATTTTAATCTCACACATTGATTTCAGCATTCTGATCTTTTCTAATATTAATGTTTTGTACATGTTGCTTTCAAACTCCCCGACACTGATGCAAAACTATGATACATTGTGTTAGAATGTTATTTGATTTTCTTTTATGACTAAGAAGCATGATGATCATATAAGACTTCAAAGGCTCTTCTCCACTTCAATCTTCCATTCTTATCAGGTTAATCATATATTTGTCAGTATTTTCTTATCGAATAAAAATTCCAAGATATTTAAAACTTTTCTAGCAATTTTATATTCATCTATCTCAACCATTCCCTTATTTCTTCTCTTATTATTAAATTACCTTCTCAATTTTCATTCCACTTAATTCAAAATGTTTAGTTTTTGAAGTCTCTCACTACCAAAGCTTCCAGTTTAATTTCTTCACAATCATCAATTAAAACAGTATCATTTATAAAGTACACAACCAAATAAATTGCATAAGCTAAATTAGCTTCTCAATTTCCATTCCACTTAATTCAAAATGTTTAATTTCTGAAGTCTCTCGCTACCAAAGCTTTCAGTTTAATTTCTTAACAATTGTCAATTAAAACAATATTTATAAAGTAAACAATCAAATAAATTGCATAAGTTAGCCAACAATATTTGAAATCACATGGAAAGCATTAGACAATGGCAAAAAGAACAGTTAGCACACATGTATTTGGCCAACATTTAAGAGTTCTTGGAAATGGGAAGTAGATAATGTCCTATGCATCCTAATCCTTTTTTTATTGTTTCCAACATATGCGGAGAAGTAAAAGAAACAAGATGACTAAAGCATCCTAAAAGACAAGAAACATTTTGAAGTGCCAAGTTTATATGCAACTAGATAAATGAATATGTTAAGTTACCAACAATTCTTGATATGCAGCATAGTATTGAGGATACGTTGCACGTGGGCCACCAAGTGCCTCTTGCCAGGTGTCAATTAGAACTAATATCTTTTCTTTTACTTGTGGATCTGGCTGTAAATTGGAAAATGTCAATAAGAAGAAATGCTTTGAAAACTTAAATACATACATTACATCAACTATTAACCTTCTTCTTTACAATTTTGACCATCTTACGTAGAACATCTTTCTCAGCAACATACATATGGACAATGTCACCACAATTTTTTATCACTGTTTCCAGCAGCTGCAAGATCATGTCAAAATAAAGTCTTGATTATTAAAACTAGCATGCAGAAATGGATAAAATGGAAATTAACCTGGAGATGAAGTGTACAGTTCATGCTTTTGCTCATCCTTAAACAAACACAAACCATATAAGAGAAATCAATTTGCACAGGCTTGTAATTTTGCAACTAATTACATGAGTATCATAGTGCAAAATCATGTTATTTAACCGGCATAGAGATCCTCAATACAGGCATGAGCAATTGGCTTCCTTTGCAAATTCTTTCAAGGTTCGGCTTTATTTGTGGCTTCCTCCATTCTGAAATGAAACCTAATTTCCTAGTTAGTGTCAAAACCACAACCTCCATCACAACTTCCTCCATGCCGAAATGGAAACAAGCTTCCTCTTTTGTACCGAAACTGAAACTCTAGCTCTAGCATTAGCTCCACTCAATGTACACTTCCTAGTTTCCTGCTTCTTTTCCTCCCCTTCCTCCAAGTTCTTCCTCCTATTCTTCTTCTTTCTCTAACACTGACACACCCTTCTCCTTCAAGACACTTCTAGCACTAATTTAACACTCCTTTTCTTCCTCTTTCAACTAGCACCACCTTCTCCTCCTTCAGCATGCCTCTAACATAGATATTGGCACCGGTGGCAATGTCCCAAGATGGTCAAGGATTGGGACCCCGACTAAGGTTGCAATTTCAATCACTATGTTTGGATAAAATTAAATTGAACCAAATAAAGCCAAAAGTTCCAAAAAATATTATTCAGTTAAACTAGGTTTAATATAGATTAATAAGAATTTGAGCAAATGGATTTCAATTAGGAACGGTGAGAAGTATCTACAAATGATTTAGTTATAATTCAAGAAAAATTACTTAAAGAAAAAGGATGCAAAAACCACCACCAGTGCAGAAACTTAAATATCCCTGAAGAGAAATTTCATAATTGAGGAAATATATGGTATTTGTATGCTTACTGTAAGTGCAAGTAGCTGAACTCTGGAATTTTTATGACCAATGCGCCTTTTGAGTCCTCTGATAACTTCCTTTGCCTGCCTGATAATTTTAGGGAAAAAGTCAAGTTAGTGTTAGATAAGTTACAACTATAGCAGACAAATCTAAACATTCAACAAAGGTAACAAAGAAAGCCTAACAAGCCATATTAGCAAAACAGTGCCGCAATTCGAATTCTGGTCAAGTATGGCTTTGATAACCAATCTATCAGTATTTTGTTCTTAATCTGTCGTAGTTCATAATCTACTTTAGGTTTTGATTATCACAGAAATACAACCCCCCCCCCCCCCCCCCCCCCCCCCCCCAAAAAAAAAAAAAAAAAAAATTGAAGTCAAAAAGATGTTTTCCTACTAAATCCACTAAGTTCGTTGACATCAATAATTCACAACAGTTCATAAATAGTAACTGATGACATCATTAATGAAATCTACTGAACAAACCAAATTATTTGGTAAAAACAAAAACTAGTTTCACACTTATGTAATTTATCGTTGTTGTTCTTTTCTTTTTGTAATGAGATGTTGTTGTAGACAAATAAATAATTTTTTTAGAATAAAGTTAATATTGCTTAAAAGTGGATTCCATATAAAAACAAAATCTTAAATTATGCAATTAAAACATCCAAGAGTGCAATGGATCAGTCACATAATATGGTATAGTTGAAGAAAAATAATATTTCAATGTAGATAAAGTTAACACATATTGCCTTGCATAGAGCTAAATGAATAGATAAGATGGCAAAGTCAACAAATATATAGCCAAGGTCACAAACAAATACTATGAAGGTATTCAGTTGTTTTCTCACCAAGTGCTTTAATGACCTTGGTTATTATCTTGTGAGGCTAGCAACCATAAAAACTGTTATCAACCAAACTCATTGTAGAGAAAGTAGTGGAACTGGAAAGCAGATTCAAAATAATACATGGTGCTCCTACATATTTAGTCATTAGTCCAATCATGTACTGAAATCAATATAATATGACAGAACAAATTGTTTCATTTTTTAGGCTAAATTTTGAGTAGTCAAGTAATGTGCGACTATGCTGGACAATGTTGCATAATGTTGCCCAAGAAAATATACAAAATTTCAAGCTGATTTGTCAATGCTTGTTTAAATGCAAAATCATTCAACTACAGGGGGATATCTAAAGTAATTTTAGAAAGGGAGTTAAAAAATGGCTTTTCTTTCAAATGAAGACCAAAATTTAACAATTCATTTCTTGATTTTGATGAGTCCATGAAATAAATAGAAAAATCAAATATAACAGGACAAAGAAAAAGAAGTGTCTAACTATAAAACATGATATCCTTCCAATGCAATATTCCAATCTAAAGCTTTTATCTTTCACTGAATCTATTTTAAATTTAATGGTATAAACATGAACTCTTACTACCTTCTCTAAACCTCATTCAGGTTATCATACCATGGGTAAACACAACATGAACTGCAAGCAACTATCCTAACAACAACATATGACTTGCACCATGAAGCTAAAATTTAAAGAGTTTTTTTTTATCTTGCCACAAATAATTGGAACATCATGAACCAAGATGTTCAGATCTAAGCATATTCTCTTTCCAAGGACTCGAGTATCAGGCCCCAGTGGAATTGGATTCTATAGAGGAACTTAAAGTACATATCCATAGATCTGATGGAGTGCACACTTACTGAAAAGGAAGTGTTACTTGCTTTCTAGAGTTTCATAGTTCAAAAACAGGTAATACGGTCATCTCTGTGATACAAAAATAAAGGTTGTAAGCGTCTCTCTTTCATGTCCATTATCTTAGAACAACCACGACCTATAAAGCACATAGTATCTAAGCTTGAGAAATTCTTATTCGATGCAACACTGGCTAACACTCATAAGCTCCTAGAAATACCATCATAATACTCGGAAAATTCAATCTTTTTGACCAAGGATAAACGATGACCGAAATGCATAGAAAACTACAAAGTTACAAGTTTTTAGAATTAGCAAGAATAAGTTCCTGAAAAAGGATTTACAGAAAAACGCAAACTAAATAAACTATCTCATTGATCCGCAAATGAATATAACAGTACAACAAACACCGCATACCCAGGTTCGCGATTGAGGATATCGCAGATCTGAACGTTCATCGCCCAGTCCGGACCGATCAGCATATCGCTCGTAGCGCGATCCACCAGCGCGGCTGCCATCTCTCCTTTCCAACTTCGTAACCCGATCGACAAATATCGGGGCCGCCACCTAACGAGATCCAAGCAGGTTAGGGCGAATCCACCAGAACCGGCTTCGGCTCGCCAGGGATCGGAACCCGAGAGCGGAGAAGGGACGGGAAGCGAGGAATCCCTCCCTCCAGGAACAGATGCGTGCAGTGGATCTAGTCTTTTCCCCCCTTTCCTTCCGTGGGCGTCCGTCAGTGTATCTTCAACGACTTCTCTACGTCGACCGAGAAACCGTTTCGATATATCGGGATTTTAAATTATTGAAAAAAAACGCCGTAACGGGGAAAAGAACAAAATAACAGCTTCGCTCATTCCGTCGAGTGATGTGACGGACAAACGGATTGAGCCCCTATGAGAGTGATCGACGTGTCGATGCAAGGGCCGACGGGGTGATGTCCCACTGCTGCAAAAATAAAAGTCAATAAAATATAAATGGGTTTTATTTCAACCCGGGGCGGTTTTTTATCAAACGGCACACATGAGAATTAAGATTTACCAAAAGATATACTAAGGTTTTTTTTACCAAAGGGCACATTGTGGTCTTCCTCTTATACCCCTCTCGCCAAGAATTCTCTTTCTCAGTTAACAATTCCGAGACATCCGAACCACTTTTTCAGACATTTCAAATTAAAATAACATTTTATGGTTCGGATGCCCCAGAGAATCGAATTTTTCTCCTTTCTCTCTCAGCCCAACAACCTAATTGTTATTGCTGAAGTTGGAGGACATTGTGGGCGCCCTAGCTGTGCTATAGTCGCGAGCTCATCCCTCAATCCCTCCCCCAACCAAAACTCAAGGGAAGTCTGCCCGTGTGTCCCTGAGGCGGCTTTAAGTGTTTGCGTGGAAGTCCACACTGATCGACACTTTCCAAAGTAAGGGTTAGGGTTTCTGCACTATTTTTTTTTGATAATGGTAGGAAAAAGGTCCGTAAGTGTTTCAGCCTCTTCTTCCTTGGCATTATCTACCAAGGTATGTTAGCGATAGTCTTAGGTCAAAGCAGCACAGTTTCTACGCATGTTTATATTGATTTTGCAAATATGAAAATGTTTGAGTTTAGTTCTTAATAAATTTGTAATATATATAACTTGTAGGCTTTAGATGACTTTGGATAAAAATTACATTGGTGCAGTGTTTTAGGCCACTTTAACAATTTTTTTGAAGCATTTCAAATTCTAAATGGTATACAAATTGTGAAGATTAAAGAGTCTCCATTCAGTGTTTTCTTGGACATACAAGGATTGTAGCATATTCATGGAATTTTGGTGAATATATTTGAAAGTTGAGATTCAACCTCGTAAGTTTTTAAATTCTCAGGTAACATTTTTAGTTATGAATTGTAAACACTAACTATTGTAAGATAAAACAGGGATAAAGATACCCTGAAATGATTGAATTTTGATCCATTTCAGTGATTTCATTTTAGGCCTACCGAGGGCCTGAAGTGAATTCGCTTTAGGCCCTCGGTAGGCCAGAAATGAAATCATTTCAGGTCCAACATAACCCTGAAATGATTTCATTTCAGGCATATATTCTTAATGATAACTAAATATTTTAAATATTTCAGGTGTACTGGTTCACCAGACGAGATGCTATTTTGTTAATGGGTATAGCGGACCGTGGTGTTTCGGTCCCTATTAATTCAACTAAAGTATTGTGTGACCTCTATCTTACTTACTTCTCAAAAGAAAAACAACCTACTAGAACAAGAATTGAGGAATTACTTAAATATTATTCCAAAAGTGTTGAATCAGAGGATGATATTTTTTTAGTGTGTAAATTCTATATTTTGTATATATTTGTTTGTGTCTTATTTTCGTCTAGTACATATAAGGTCCCTCTAGATCTTGTAGATATAGTAGATGATTATGAGAATCTTGCTAGATTCAACTGGGTTGAAGTCATCTATCAATTTTTGTCTCCACAATTACCTAAGATTAGGGACTTATTTTCATCAACTCAGGGATACCACACTAGCACCAACCTCCCTTACCTAAAGAGATTTGCTAGCCTTTTGGCAGTGAATATAATTTTGATGTTAAATTTTATAATATTTTGCTATCGTTTATGTAATTGTATGTAACACTTGTATAGACATGGTTTTTGGAGCATGTACCAATTCAAAACCCATACAATGTTCAAGGACCCCGAATAAATAAGTGGAGGAATATTTCTTCACACATTAGTAAGGTCAAGGCCCTTGTCGACCGACTCTCGCTTGAAGAGGTAATTTTTCTTAAATATGAACTATGTTAGATTGATATGGAGTTGTTAACATTTGTGTATTTCTTAATTGACAGGTGATGATTGAATTAATTAATTCCTAACCAAAATGAAAAAACATTGTTTGAGAACCTTGATATCAGTGATGACATTCCTGTTGGGGCCTTGTCGTTTAGCTAGAGGGGGGGTGAATAGCTGTACGTCCACTTCGATTGCTGTTCTCTTCCTACACGTTGTTAGTGCGCAAGCGGAATAACAAATAACTAAAACTAACAACTAGAAGAGACAAACCGATTTACGTGGTTCGGAGATAAAACTCCTACTCCACGGTTGTCCGTAAGGTGGACGATCCCGATCCATCGGTGGATGAGTCCCTTGAAGACCTCCGGCTAGCCCATAATGCTCCTTGTGTGTGGAGAAACCTCACCACAAACCCTTGACAACTTCTTAGCACTTGTAGGCTACTAACAGGCTTTACCCAAGCTTGTTTCGTCAAGAAAACTCAGCCAAAAATGAGCCCTCTTAAATAGTCCTCGATACTGTTCTGACCGTTACCGGTCGACTGGTCCTCGCGAATTTGAATGTCACAGTTTGACGATTCACATTCTGGTCGACACCAGTCGATCAGTCGACTGATCTTTCTGTGCTCTTCATTAGTCAACTGATCCCTAAGGTTTCCTTTCCCGAGTACAATTCTCTCAGCACTCGAACCCTAGGATTTCCCTTCCAGAGTGCAATTATCTCAGCACTCGAATTCTCACGACTTAGCTGACTCTTCATCCAACAGCCTCAACCTGTTGCCTTCAAGCCTTCTTCGACTTTGGCTCTCGTCCCTCGGATGCATGCAAGCCCACGACTCATCTCCCCATGTCATCCTTCGTGTATGCCTTGAAGTGCGCTTCCCTCGGCTCATCGTTCCTGCTTTGTCCACGGTCCCTCGGATGCATGCAAGCCCACGACTTGTCTCCCAATGTCATCCTTCACCGGACCCAAAGACATCCAACTAAGTCTATGTGTATCCTGCAAACCTGCACACTCAAATATACCTATCAAACACAATGGTGAACCTAACTTAAACTTTTTGCCCAAACATCAAAACACATGGTCACTCCGGACCGTAGATTGCTCCAACAATCTCCCCCTTTTTGATGTCTGGTAATACGTTTAAGTTAGGAAAAACAAATAGCAAATACAATGCTAATAACCATGGACTTACGTTGCCAAGACTTCACCTTGGACTTATACCGCCAGTGCATATGCAATGCAAACATACATGAATCATATCACAAGGCATCCCCATACCTAAACCTCCCCAATGAGTTTAGGATTTTTAACAAAACGGGGTTTTTAATGCTCCCCTTTACCTAAGCTCCCCCTTGACCCAGGATTTCTTACAAAAGCATGTTTGATTTCCCATTTAAACCCAACACTTCTCTCCCTTTGTCGCACATCAAAAGGACTCCAATAATTTCCCTCTTATTAGATCCTTTAACCTCTAACGATCATAAACAAAGTGTATTAACCCCCCATAAGATTATACACTTGTTTTACATCATTTCGACACTTTTCGATTATTGAAAACAGTTTCAGCCTATATCAGTCAACTGCGACAGTTACCAGTCGACTGCGACAGTTACCAGTCGACTAATCCCCATCGAAAAATCATACAGTAGCTAGTTTCTCTCTAACAGCACTGTTACCAGTCAACTGCCCTCTGAAACAGTCGACTGGTACCCTGAAAACTCTATTTTCAACATTTCTGACCCATTTTCAGAAATGCACCAGAAATTTCATAAATCTCCAAAAATTCTCAAATTTTGTGAAGAGGTTTATGGTACCCATATCTACTTGGAAAAAATACATTTAAAAATGTATCTATTACCAATCCCAAGATTGACACAAAACTCAAAACTATCTAAATGGTTCAATTGAACCTTGACCTAAAGTCCTAGTTTTGATCTCCTCTTGATGTCTCTGCCCATACCAAACCACAATGCATCCCTAATATTGGTTTATATGACATCTACACATCAAAAATCAACTTCCATGCAATATGACCCCAATGTCATATTTTATGCATGATACACACACCCAATATGCCAAAACACTAGGATTGAGACTTCAAATCCGTCCCACATCCTTTGACACACTTTATGACCCATTTAGACTTCCGGGAGAAATCCTCCCGAGATCCATAAACCATGGGTCCCAACTTGGCTTCTAGAGCTCCCCCTTGATCTCTTAGCCTTAGCCACCTCCCTAGGTGACTCTTCTACAAACACAAGACCTCACCGGTGAACCTCCGGTGATTCTTGGTCTACAAACTTAACCTTCTTAACCTTAGACACCTTGTCCTTGGTTAAGTTTTTCTTCTTCCCTTGAAATGGCTTTCCCTTGGCATTCCTTAATCTTCCATCCTTAGCATAATTATATGCTACCCTAGCATATTTTCTTCCATTTGCCTTGGATGCATCCAATTTGACATTTTTGGGTTTTTGAACGCCCAAGCACATGTCAAGTCCCTTAGGTCCAATAATGACCCTACCTAGGACTCTTTCCATTTCTTCAAGTCTTGCCCTCAAGACTTGATTTTCTAACTCTAGAGCTATAACCCTAAAATCAATATATCCACCTTGGATATTCCTAGATCTACCCACCTTTCTAGGCATATGTCTCCCCTTCTTGGGATTTATGCCTTGATCATTAACCACCTTCCTTCCCTTAGGTATGGTAGTTTGGGTCTTTCTTGGTCTAGCCTTGGGTAATGATTTCTTAGAATTATCTACCTTGTTAACCCTATTCCTATTATTATACCTAAATCCATGATTATTCTTAACAAGCATATAAGAATTGGAAATTGAATTTATTTCCCCTTTACCTTTGAAGCTCCCTCTTGACTTGAGCTTATCTTCTTTTCCAATTCCTTCAAATACGTCAATTTCTTGATTTCTCATTTCTTTGAGCACTTGGTGTGGTAGTGTCCACGCTCACCACACGTGAAGCAAATTATATGCTTCTTCTCCTTCTTTTCCCTACAACCTATGTTAGTTTTTGAAGAAATTGACTCGGGTTTAGGGTTTACCTCTTTTTTTTATCCAATGAACACTTATCCTTGTAGCGCCTCTTTTGATTGCACCCAAAGCAAATTATGTGATCCTTTGACTTTGCTTTGATGGAGGTGGACACTTCTTCTTGCTCCGACATTGAGGATGGTTTTTCCTCCCCCTCAATCCTTGACGTGGAGACTTCTTCGATTTCTTCCTCACTTGAGGATGTGGACGATTCCACTTTCTCATTCTCTTCGGATGTTGAACTTGATTCAACTTCCGATTGGTCCTCCTCCTTCTCTTGGACGAATGACCCCTTTTTCTTGGGCTCCTCTTCTCCTTATCCTTGTGTCGAATTTTCATGTAGAGCTATCACCTTTCTCCATAGCTCATACGCATTCTTGTATTCTCCTACATTTGACACAATATATGGAGGTAATAAATTTAATACAATTCTAGTTACCTCCTTATCCGCCTCCGCTTCTTCCGTTTGATCCTTGGTCCAATACCGAGGTTGAAGGCGTTTTCCCTTCTTGTCTGTTGGAGTTTCAAATGGAACCTCCAATGCGGTCCAATAATCCCAATCCATTTGGAACCACGTCTCCAACTGCTTCCTCCAATAATCGAAGTCATCTCGATTGTATGGAGGTGGGATCCGAATATCCCATCCAAGCGGACCTTCCGAATCCATCTTCCTCTAGCACCTTTGCTATTTTGGCGGTTATTCCAACAAGAGTGAACCTTGCTCTAGTACTACTTGTTGGGACTGTGTCGTTTAGCTAGAGGGGGGGTGAATAGTCGTACGTCCACTTCGATTGCGGTTCTCTTCCTACACGTTGTTAGTACGCAAGCGGAATAACAAATAACTAAAACTAACAATTAGAAGAGACAAACTGATTTATGTGGTTCGGAGATAAAGCTCCTACTCCACGGTTGTCCGTAAGATGGGCGATCCCGATCCGTCGGTGGATGAGTCCCTGGAAGACCTCTGGCTAGCCCTTGTCGTTCCTTGTGGGTGGAAAAACCTCGCCACAAACCCTTGACAACTTCTGAGCACTTGTAGGCTACTAACAGGCTTTACCTAACCTTGTTTCGTCAAGAAAACTTAGCCAAAAATGAACCCTCTTAAATAGTGCTCAATACTGTTCTGACCGTTACCAGTCGACTGGTGCTAACACCAGTCGACTGGTCCTCACGAATTTGAATGTCACAGCCTGACGATTCACATTCTGGTCGACACCAGTCGACTGATGCAAGGATCAGTCGACTGATCTTTCTGTGCTCTTCATTAGTCGACTGATCCAAACATCAATCGACTGCCACCTAGGTTTCCCTTCCCGAGTACAATTCTCTCAGCACTCGAATCCTCACGACTTAGCTGACTCTTCGTCTAGCAGCCTCGACCTGTTGCCTTCAAGCCTTCTTCGACTTTGGCTCTCGTCCCTCGGATGCATGCAAGCCCACGGCTCATCTCCCCATGCCATCCTTCGCGTATTCCTTGAAGTGTGCTTCCCTCGACTCATTGTTCTTGCTTTGTCCACAGTCCCTCGGATGCATGCGAGCCCACGGCTCGTCTCCCCATGTCATCCTTCACCGGACCCGAAGATGTCCAACTAAGTCTATGTGTATCCTGCAAACCTGCACACTCAAATACATATATCAAACACAAGGGTGAACCTAACTTAAACCCTTTTCCCAAACATCAAAACACATGGTCACTCCGGACCGTAGATTGCTCCAACAATTCCACCGCCAATGGAGACATCACAAGGAGTTGACACAGATGCTGTAAGGCAAAGTACTAACGAATGTGGTGACTGCATTCTTAAAGACAACCAAATCAAGGAGCTATCAGTGGAGAACATGTCTTTGAATGAAAGGTTAAAGAATTACTTGCAATAATTAAGAAAAAAGGCATGGAGTCTCAATCAAGCTATCCTGTAGTCGATCCTCTTTCTGAATCAGTAGCTTGTAGAACAAGGAAAGGTGAGGACGTGACCGAAATCGGTATGATTATAGGGATACTCCAATTGGCAGTCCATTATGGCAACAACTATTACCTAAGGGGAAGCGGAGCAAGAAACAAATATCAGATGTAGAGGGTCAAAAATCATCTGATCAAGAAATTATTTTTATGGACAAGGAAAAAAGGAAAATTATTGGGGATGATATGGATGAAGAAAGAGAAGTCATCACTTTAATGGAAGTCAAGTCTGAAAAAGACATAGAGGAGGAAACAAATAAGATCGCCGAACTCTACAAAATGAGGAAACAAGACATTACTGTATGTGATTTACTTGCATGTAAAAGAGGTCAATTAAGTTGATTTTGGTAATTAATTAATTTTTTAAATATTTATCAATGTAGTTTGTGAAGAAGCATTTTTTGACGTCGAAGAAGAAAAATCTGCCTGAAGATGTGGCCTACCTTCTACATAAATTGGAAAACCTAAAGTAAGCTAGGACACATAGTTTATTTAATATATACTTTTTTTTAATATATATTTTTCTTTAATATATAATCTTATCGATTAACTTGGCAGGTTGACAACTGAATTTATTTGGGAGGATGCATCCTTTGCTTTAAATATGAATTCATTCTTATCTGTCCTGAATGGAGAGATTTTTACAAAAGGCGAGGTAATTGATGTCTTTTGTAAAATTCTATTTAGGGGAGCATTCGCATGTGATAGGTCATACAACAAGTCAATATATTGTTTAACCTTCTTCACAGTAAGTGATCTAAATGAAGTTAGAAGATATTTTGTAGTAGACCTAATATTATGATTTGGTTATTAATAATTTTGTCTGTGCATTCTCAAGAAAGTTTGCCCTGCAATAAGTGATGAAGACATATATGATAGATCAAGGGGTTAGATATATTTTAATATCTTTGTGCAGTGATAATGCACACTTTCACTTGTTGGCAGTGGATACAGAATCAATGATTTTCAATCATTTAAATTCTCTTGCTAGTGGTCATAAATATAAGAATGAATTTGACTCATCGGTGAGCAATCATTATTCATTTATTGCTAATCATTTAGTATAAAATTTCATTGATGGTGAATTTTAAATTTATGATATTACTTACAGGTAAAAGAAAATAATATACTCGCAAGCAACTTACGACTATTCATCCATATCTACAAAGTCATCATCCCTTGGACAAATGAGGTTCTGTCAGAGTAAATTGTCCCCAACAAGAAGATAGGTAAATAAATGAGAACGAGTTTAAATTTAAAAGTATTTTATAAACCCACTAATTGAAATCAAAACTACTGATGTTATTTTCAGCATGGACTGTGCCTTTTTTCTGATGCAATACGTTCGATGTCTCCTATACGATGAGAAGATGGATTTCAAACAAGGAGACGTGAGGAAAATGAGATTTGATGTCACAATTAATATTCTGAGACACATGTGTTGTAAAACATGAGACTAAATATCCATGTATTGTGGTAAAAAACATTCTATGCTGTTGTAAACTAAACAATTGTGTGTAGTTTTGTCACATAAATATAATTGTATGTTAAGAAATACAATTGTGTGCTGTTGATTCAACTCCAGTTGCTGCAATATTCTATGCCAAATGATACGGTATGAAAACGTAATTGATATTGATTAGGACTAAATTTGGACACCAGAAATATCATCTCCTAGCTAAACTCTAACTAGTGATATCTTGAATGGAGAAATCCCAATATCCTAGGACCATCAGTGGGTTTCCACCGAAACCCATTGATGGACCTACAAGACACCTATTGCAACAAATTCTGAAATGATGAGTTCATGGTCTGCAAGGTATCGAATTTTGTTATGCATTGTGTATTTAGGTAGTCTCTAGATGTTGTCTACGATACATTTGATAAACTTGTTTCAAGTTTAAACAATTGAAAGTTAGTGTTGATAATACCTGAGTAATTCGATAAAATAAGAAGATTTTGTCACATCTTGTAGAATTATATAAATGATTAGCCTATAAATCATTAATTTAATAAATGATGATTTCATTTTACAAAAAATATTTTTAAAATAGGAAAAAAAATGTGGAATACAAGCTGGGCTAAAGTCTTTTGATTTTAGGCCCAACGTGGGCCTAAAATGAGATGACTTCAGGCCCTCTGCTAACCCTAAAACCCCTCTGATTTTAGGTCCTCTACAAAACAAATATGAATATTCTTTTACAAATTATAAAAAAATGTAATATATGAACATGTACAAATAATTTTTAGTTGTATAGATGTTAAATCTAATAAATACAACTGCATCTTTCTGTGTCAACTGATACGGTATCAGAACAAAAGTGATATTGATTAGGACTAAGTTTGGACACCAAAAATACCATCTCCTAGCTCAACTTTAACTAGTGATATCGAGTTTTGAGAATTCCAAATAACCTAGGTCCATCAGTGGGTTTCCACCAAAACCCACTGATGGACCTATAAAACTCCTATTGCAACAAAATCTGAAACAATGAGTTATTGTTCTACAAGGAATCCAATTTTGCTATACATTGTGTATTTAGGTAGTCTTCAGATGTTGTCTACGATACATTTGATAAACTTGTTTCAAGTTTAAACAACTGGAAGCATGTGTTGATAATATCTGAGTAATCATATAAAATGAGAGAATTTTATCACATCTTATAGAATTATATAAAGGATTAGCCTATAAATCATTAATTTAACAAAAGATGATTTCATTGTATAAAAACTATTTTTAAAATAGGAAAAAACATATGGAATCCAAGCTGGGCCTGAAGTCATCCCATTTCAGGACAACATTGGGTCTGAAATCTTTTGAATTCAGACCCACGTTGGGTCTGAAATAAGATGATTTCAGGCCCAACTTGGGCCTGAACAGGTCTGATTTCAGGCCCTCTGCAAATCCTAAAACCTCTCTAATTTCAGGTTCTCTACAAACCAAATGTGAATATTCTTTTACAAATTATAAAGAAAAATGTAATATATGAACATGTTGTTGGACCGGTGCCGTGATAGAGAGGGGGGGGGGTGAATAACGACCGTAAAAACTTTTCGGGAACTTCATAAACTTTTCAGGAACTTCGTAAACTTTTCGGTTCGTTCTAGATACAGAGTTAGTAGCAGTGGAAAAATAGAAAGAACGAACGAAACAAACAACAGATTGCAGACGGGATTTACTTGGTTCCCAACCCCCCAGGGTCAGTACATCCAAGGCCTAAGCACGGGAACGCCCGTCCACTAATGGTCTCCTTTCCGGACTTTTTGGAGGCGGAGAAACCCGTCCTACAGTGCAAGATTTACAATCGCAAATATAAAGAAATTACGCGCGTAAAGTAAATCAAACCAAATACAAGAGTCGAAGACTCAACCGATCTGGAACTCCGAAGTGCCGCGCACTTTCTCCCGGAGCTTCCTTGGTCACAGAGCTTCGCCATTAGCGCTTTGTCGTCACTTGAAAGACTCAGAAACATCTTGGAAAATATTCTCCTGAGCTGAAGGGTCGAAGCCCCTTTTATAGGCTTGGTATAGGGCGCCTGTGATCAATGAGGCGCCTCATAGAGCTTGGTCAAACTCCATCCTTGCGCCGAACTCGCAGTAGTGGATAAGGGTTTCATCCAGGGCGCCCTAGACATATAGGGCGCTTGGGAGCTCTCAGGCGCTTGTGTTAACAGGCGCCTGGGAGGTGGCTGCCAATCCAGGGCGCCCTGTTGCTCTGGGGCGCCTGTTTCAATACAGGCGCCCTAGAGGTCTTCTTCCAAGTCACTTGTGTTCGTTTGCCTGCCTTGTTTCCAACTTTTAGGTACCTGCAATACAATCAAAGACAAGACAAACATGCAAATAATCTTAACCTTAAGGACTTGGCTCTGACTTCAAATTTCCACGAAACCCTAGGTCGAACCGACGCCTAAGTTCCCACTCCCGGGAACGCACCTTCAACCTACTCCTCTCAGGAGATGGTTGCCACCCGACCCATCCGGTTGGACTTTTACTTAGCCTTCGATACTCTTGGATCTCGAGATATCCGAACCTCAACCCGTCTCTACTTATGCCCCTTAGTCATCGCTCAGCTAAGTTGCTCAATTCCTCGGACCAAGACTTTGTTGAGGCAATCTGTGGTCCGGAGCGACCAAGTGTTTTAATGTTTGGGCAAAGGGTTTAAGTTAGGATTACCTTGTGTTCTTATATGTGTATGTTGAGTGTGCAGGTTGTACAGTACACATATGGACTTGACTGGATGACCTCGGTACGGTGAAGGGTGGCATGGAGACAAGCCGAGGGCTTGTGTGTGCACCTGAGAGACCTTGGAGAGTAGGGACGATGAGCTGAGGGGCACGGACTTCGAGGCATACATGAAGGATGACATGGAGGCAAGCTGGAGGCTTGCGTGCATCCGAGGGACGGGAGCCGAAGATGAAGAGGGCGCGAAGGTAATAGTCGAGGCTGTGAATGAGGAGTCGGTCGAGTCGTGAGGGTACGAGTGCTATGTGATTGTACTCGGAAAATCCTAGGGTTTGAATGCGGAGTGGAATGTACTCAGGAAGGGTAACCTTAGGTGGGTGAGTAGACCAGTTGACTGGCCTGGGGGCAGTCGATTGATGAAACTCACAGAAGGGTCTCAGCCCTGGACCAGTCGACTGGCCCTGGGGGTAGTCGACTGGTAGGTGGTTGGTGAGTTGGCTGAGAATTCGAACGTTAGGGTGCAACGGTCGAATTTCAGTGGCACCAGGTAAGATAGTAGTCTTTGTGCTCAAGTCTTCAAAAGGTGTTGTGGTGAGGTTTCTCCACCCACAAGGAGCGACGAGGGATAGCCGGAGGTTATCCAGGGATTGATCCACCGACGAATTCTTGGATTAGTCACCCGTCCGGGGTGGATATCAAGTACATCCTCCGTGTTAGCATTGGTTAGTGTTTGTTTATTATTTTTATTGTATATTCCGCTGTGCAACTAACCGTGTAGGAAGAAAAGGGGTTCGAAAATCGCTATTCACCCCCCCTCTAGCGGACACGATCTATCCTAAGTTGGTATCAGAGCAAGGGACCGCTCTTGATCGGACTAACCACCGAGGGAGCACACGTTAGAGGAAGAAAGACAATGGAAGATAAGTTGGGGGAAGACATCTACACTCCACCGTCCTATGATTATTAAGATTTCAACTTTTGGAGGGCGAGGATTGAAACTTGGTTTGGGATGGAGTGGGAACTTCAAATCGCGCTTGAAGAGCCATATGAGACTCCAAAGGATAAGCACGGGAAGAGGCTTAGGCCTAGATATTGGAGTCAAGAACAACAAGATCAAGCGAAAGCAAACGAGAAGGTAATTAGCATTTTGGTAAATATCTTGCCTAATAGCATTTTGAGTTGTGTAGGTGAATATAGAGATGCACATGAATTATGGAATAAAGTCAAAGAATATCATGAAAATCCTACACAAATTCAAGAGCACAAAGAAATCAACTCATCAGTTCAAGAAGTGGAAGAAGGAAATGAGTGGTCATCCACCTCATCTAGAGAAGAGGAGGTCACAACCTCAAGGATTGAGGGGGAGGAGAGACCCTCATCTACACAAGAACAAGAGAGGCCTCCACATCATCCAAGGTTGAAGAGGAAGTCAACCTAGCATCTACCTCCACCAAAGTCGAATCAAAAGAGCATATCACATGCTTTGGTTGCCACGAAAAGGGGCACTACAAGGATAAATACCCTCTAGGTAAGAAAAAGAGGTACTCTCTAAACCCGGGTCCATTCGATTTAAGTCTAACATGAATTGTAGGAATGGAGAAGCCCAGGAGAAGAAAATGAAGATTCGATGCTTCACATGTGGAGAACTAGGACACTACCACACCAAGTGCCCTAGAAAAGGTGAGCTAAAGAGAATGGAGAATCTAAGAAGACGGGAGAAGGAGGAAAGAAGGAAAAGAAGAAGATCACATCAAGGGGGAACTTCAAGGGTAAGGGAGGTAATTCCTAACCCTTGGTTAAAAAGTAATTCAATTTCAAGTTCTTCCTTGCATTTTAAAAATCATGTTAATTACCCATCCATGAATGCCGGTTTTAATGAAAAATGCTTAATGGTGCACAATTTTGATTTTAAATATAATGATAGGACTAGGGTTAACAAGATAAATCAAAACCCTAGGAAAGACATGCATCATGATCAACCCAAGACCTCTAGACCTAAGGATCATGACACTAATCCCAAGAAGGGAAGGAATGTGCCTAGGAAAATAGGTAGCTCTAGAAATGTCCAAAGTGGACACATGGACTCCAAAGTTAAAGGTCTAGAGAGGAAAAATCAAGCCTTGAGGGCAAGACTTGATAAATTAGAAAAGACCCTAGAGAGATTCACGGTTGGATCAAAGGGTCTAGATATGGTGTTGGGTAGTATAAAACCCAACTATGATAGATCGGGTTTGGGATACCGGTCTAAGACCTCCAAGGCAAATGGAAAGAAATATGCTGGGGAAGCATATAGTCATGGCAAGGAGGGCAAGTCCAAGGATGGCAAGTGGGTGCCATCAAAAGGTAGAAAGGGTTACTTAACCAAGGACAAGGTGTCCAAGGTTAAGAAAGTTCATTTTGTAGGCCAAGGGTCACCGGGGGCACACCGGTGTGGCTTAGTGTGGATTGAGTCACCTAGGGAGGTGGCTAGGGCTCAGAGCTCAAGGGAGAGCTCTAGGAGCCTTTGGGGTCCATGGTAAATGGATCTCAAAAGTTTCTCTCCTAGGAAATTAGGTGAATTGTGCCAAAAAGGGTTAAAAGACTTGGGTAAGTCTTAAGCCTAGGAAATTGACACATTAAAAGGGAATTTAGGGAGAAAAGAATGAAAATATAATTATATTGGGTAAAATTGGGTTTTAATGTGTGAATACCATGTAATTCAATGATAGAAATGAACTATAATCAAGGATAAGAAGAAACAGTGAGGAGGAATCACAATTGAGACTTTTGGGATGAGTTTCAATAATACACTTTAAGATAAGTTGAGTGTCGTGCCAATCTTGGGATCCGGAGTACATTTGTTTGGAAACGTATTTTTCCCAAGTAGACATTGGCCCCACAAATCTCCCCACGAAATTTCATAATTTTTGGAGATTTATAGAATTATTTAGGGATTTCTGAAATTCGGCTGAAAAACCTGAAAATCAGGTATCAGTCGACTGTCCTGGGGTAGTCGACTGATCTCAAGCCCAGAAACTCTCTGTAAGGTTTCTCAGTCAGGGCAGTCGACTGATCTAGTAGGGCTAGAGAAAAATGGCTATTGGGTGATAGAACATAATGTCTAAACTAAGATCCTTGATTATATTCCTTGAATAATGGATTGCCTCATGGTTTAATGGTAATGAAATGAGGCCATATGGATATCATGGAATTCAAGGAAAGTGATTAAGATTCAATGGGTGATTTTGAATGATGAGCTCTTGATAAATGAAAGGAAATGGAAAAGGAAAGAATTGAAGACAATTCCTTGTATAGATTAATCATGGTTAGAGTTGACAAACACAAGGAATCATGAATTGAGTTCAAAATTGATACAAAGTGTCCATCCTTAAGGAAATTAGAAAATTGAACCAAAGTCAAGCACATTTGTGGGTTTCATGAAATCATATTTTTCTAGGACAAGGTATATCCTAGCAAATATGCTTGCAAATCTTTTAGATTGTTTTAGGTCTTTGTTGAGTTCTTTTTGGCACTAGGGATAAGATTGCTTGGGGGCAATCCTTAAAGGTGTCCAAGGGAGAAGAACTTGGAAGTTGAGTTGGGTAGAACTTAATGTTGGTGCAGGAAGCACCATATCGAACCTGGTTTTGATATTGGCAAAGGATTCAAAGTTAAGTTTATTTGTGATCTAACGTTGTTCACTGAGTGTGCAGAAAAAGCCCTAGCGAAGGACTGCTAGGCACCTGGAGAAGGACTGCCAGTATCCAAGCCCTAGCGAAGGACTGCTAGGCACCTGGCGAAGGACTGCCAGCATCCAAGACCTAGCGAAGGACTGCTAGGCGCCAGGCGAAGGACAGCCAGTATTCAAGCCCTAGTGAAGGAATGCTAGGCTCCGGGCGAAGGACAGCTCGGCATCCAAGCCCTGACAAAGGACCGTCAGGCAAAAGTCCAACCAGAGGAACGGTTGGCATCAGGTAAACTCTCCCGAGAGGAGTAGGTGAGGACGCGTTCCCCGTCGAGGGAACAGTAGGCGTCGGTTCGACCTAGGGCTCCATTTTGGAGACCAAAGTCAGAACCAAGACAGCTAAGGCTGTATAAACTAATAATTAATTGTTTTATTGTGTTTTGGACTAACCCTGGATGCAGGACCGAAGGAACGTGTGTCTGCAACTCAGAGAGCCTTAAAGGAGTGAGGCAGAAGCTGAGCAGGGCGCTCTGAGTGTCCAGGGCGCCCCCAAGGTGAACCAGAACTAAGTGAAGCAAAAAGGGCTTCGGCTGCTTACTAGGCAGGCCGCCCTCAGCAGCCAGGGCGCCCTTAGCAGCCAGGGCACCCTCAGCAGCCAAGGCGCCTTGGGCCCAGGTCTGCGAAGCTTCATCCACAGCCGAGATTTCTGCGCGGAAGAAGTCAGCCAAGGCGCCCTCTGCGACCAGGGCGCCCCCAGAGTCAAAGTTATCCCTATTCGGATGGGATAACGCTTGACCGAGCTAAAACCGGATCGGCTGACACGTGGCAGGGCACCCCCGACGTCCAGGGCGCCCCTAGGTGCTATAAATAGCACCCAACGCCCAAGCCTTCTACAACAACTTCGAAACAACGACTCTACGCTCTTCTGCTCTTGCGCTACGCCCCGGAATCCTTCCAACTCGAGCCGACGACGTCCTGCTGCTCCGAAAAAGTCGATCTTCCTCGGACGTCGGTAAAAAGAGCTATTTAAGTTTACTGCACATACTTTTGTAATCAATTTTGTAAACTTGTTTTGCGCCTGATATAGAATTGCCCAAAGTAAACGGTCAACGACCGTGGGCCTTGGAGTAGGAGTCGACACAGGCTCCGAACCAAGTAAATCGAACTGTGTCTCTGTGTTTCTAATTTCCGCTGCGTACTTGCTCTAAGCTTTCCGAAAGAAAAATGATTACCGATATTCACCCCCCCTCTATCGGTTTTCACGATCCAACACTTAACTTGGTATTAAAGTGTTAAGTTGGGAAGAACTTCACCTGGGTAAATGATAATTGGGAGAAGGCATAGGTTAAGGGGGAGGTTGCCTCCTTGGTTGCCTTAATTTTCATAACAAGAAAATTTTTGGGATATATGGTGAATGGACCCTAGGAGGGTTGTTCCTAGAGGTCTAGATGGACCATGGAGTGTGCCAAAAGAATTGGAGACGGACTTGAGTCTCAATTCTTGGGTTTCGGCACGATGTTTTTGAGTTTCATGCATGGAAATATGACATTGGGGTCGTATAGCATGAAGGTTAGTTTTTGATGTGCAAATGCCATATAAATCAATGCTAGGGATGCATTGTGGATTGGTATGGGCAGGGACATCAAGGGGAAACCAAAACTAGGACTTTTGGTTAAGGTTTGAGTGAACCTTTTTGCTAGTTTTGGGTTTTGTGTCAAACTTGGGAATGATGATAAATACATTTTGGAATATATTTTTCCCAAGTAGGTATGGGTACCACAAATGTCTCCACAAAATTTGGGAATTTTTGGAGATTTGTGGAATTTCTGGCGCATTTTTGAAACTCTTCAGAAAAGGCTGAAATTCTGGATTTTAGAGTATCAGTCGACTGCCCGTTTGGGCAGTCGACTGGTAAAGGTTGAATTTTGTATCAGCAGTTGGGTTTATGTCCAAATGATACAAAACAAGTGTATGGGGGGCTAGTACACATTGTTTATGGTCATTGGGGTTTAAAAGATCCAATAATTGGGATATTGTTGGAGTCTTTTTGATGTTAGGCAAAGAGGGAGAAGTGTTGGGTTTATGTTGGAAAACCAAACACACCTTTGCTAGATACCCTAGGTTTAGGGGGAGTTGAGATTAAGGGGAGCATGATTGCTCCATTCTTGGCGTAAGGGGAACCTTGGAAAGGTTCTTAAAAAGCCTTTGTAAGTCCAATGAAGGGGGAGCTTTGGAAAAGCTTTAAAAAACCCGTTTTAGTGAAAAGTCCTAACTTGGAGAGTTAGGTGTGTAAAAGTCCTAGATTGGAGTGTTAGGTGTGAGAAAGTCCTAACTTGGAGGGTTAGGTGTGGAAAATCCTAACTTGGAGGGTTAGGTGTGGGATGCCTTGGGATAGGATCCATTTTTGCATTGCATATGCATTGTTTTTGCTATTGATTACTATTTTGCTTTTCCTAACTTAAACGTATTACCAAACATCAAAAAGGGGAGATTGTTGAGGTAATCTGTGGTCCGGAGCGACCACGTGTTTTGATGTTTGGGCAAAGGGTTTAAGTTAGGATTACCCTTGTGTTCTTATATGTGTATGTTGAGTGTGCAGGTTGTACAGGTACACATATGGACTTGACTGGACGACCTCGGTATGGTGAAGGGTGGCATGGAGACAAGCCGCGGGCTTATGTGCGCACCTGAGGGACCTTGGAGATCAGGGACGATGAGCTGATGGGTGCGAACTTCGAGGCATGCGTGAAGGATGGCATGGAGGCAAGCTGGAGGCTTGCGTGCATCCGAGGGACGGGAGCCAAAGATAAAGAGGGCGCGAAGTCAATAGTCGAGGATGTGGATGAGGAGTCAGTCGAGTCATGAGGGTACGAGTGTTGTGTGATTGTACTCGGGAAATCCTAGGGTTTGAGTGCGGAGTGGAATGCACTCAGGAAGGGTAACCTTAGTGGGTGAGTAGACCAATCGACTGGCCTGGGGGCAGTCGACTGATGAAACTCACAGAAGGGTCTCAGCCCTGGACCGGCCGACTGCCCTGGGGGCAGTTGTTGCCCTCAGAATAGGTTGTCACGAAAGTGTGGGTCTCAAAATTTAGATGTGTGTGAAAAGCTGGAAACCCTTTTTGCAATCAAAGAATAAAAGCGTAGTAAAGGGGCCACAGGTCATATTTTTCCTAGGGCTAGTTGATGTTGTGTGATTCGAACTTGTATTTATGTGTCGTTGATATTTTTGGGTTTCAAATCAATTTTGGGTTTTGGGTTGCAATTGGAGCACAACAATTCACTAAAAGATAGATTGAATCCTGCTACAATTCATTGCTGAAACTTACCTGGATACAACATGCAGAAAATTCAGCAAACTTGACATGCAGAAAAGAAAAACTGAATGTACCAAAAATGATATTAATGCAGGACTGTTATCTAACACTTAACACTGGAAACTGATCTATGCAGCATTAGAATGTAAGCTACCAGTCAAATGAAACTTAAGGCTAAAAGAAGAAAACCAGATTCGAAGTGCAGAACAGTTCAGAACAGAAAATGCAAGGATAGTGCAGAATTTCAGGAAACACTTCAAATGCAGAACAAACACAACAAAACAGTCTAAATTCGAGTGCACAATCTATGGTTCCAATGAGATTCGGAAAAACTAAAGTTCCCTTGATTCAAACTTCAGAAACATTGAATTGATACAGTGCAAACTAAAACTGAAACTGCTGAGTGAAATGGAAACTTATAAGCAGCTAGCCGAAACTTAACTGCAGAATTTGAACTGAAAGCTAAACAAACTCAAATCAAATGCATTAGCTAACTAAATGTTGTCTTAAATTGCAGGCATCCAAATTAGACATAAACTGAATTCGCAAGCAACTACAAAAATCAGAAACAAACTGGCACGCAGAAACAACTGATACGCAAAACAGGGAATTGATACGCAGCTACAGAAATGAATGCAAGCAATTAAACATTAAATGAACTGAAATTAATAACTATTGTTCACTAAACAAGTTCCCTAGCTGATTACTTGCAGAATTTAAAACCTAATTAAGGGCAGAAACAATTAAGCAAACGAAACTGAACATTCTGAAACAGAGACAGTATCGAAACAAGCTGCAGAATTGGAAATTACTACTAAAACAGAGAAATTAGCTAAAGAAACTAATCCTCACTCCTCCCTTAGCTCAAAACCTCCTTGTTCGTCACAAAAGGGCAAGCCAAGAACCCCTTCGGCTCCGCAAATCACTGGAAATAAGCTTCAAATCTCGACTCTGCTCAAACTGCACTCAACTGGGGAAATCCAATCCGAACTCTTTGATCTCAGTTTAATGGATTGCGATGATGATTCGAGGATCATCTGAGCTCACCTGAGGACCCCTACAAACGGCTCAGATAATCGGAAATGGCTTGTGGATGAGATCCAAGTGATCGGACCACAGAGCTGTCGAAACCCCCAAACAACTCTGTCCGGCGTAAATCTGAGATGAATTCTCCACCGAAGCTATCTTCCAATGATTCAGATGATGATCCAAGGTTGAGATTGAGGTGGTCACGCCTCCTTAGATGAACTTGAAGAAACGATGATGAACTGCTGAAGAACACGAAGAAAAAATGATGAACTGCTGAAGAACACGAAGAAACGGCGAAGACGCGACAAGGATAAGCTGTGGCAAATTTTGATTAAGTACTTGACAACGGACGACTCAGATTGATTTGAGAAAATCCAACGGCTGATCTTCATCCGATCTGAACCAAACTTTGATGATGTTGATCAAGGGTCAGGATCTGCCTCGTGGTAGCTTGGATCCTCCAGATTTGCAACGGATGGTCCAGATCAACCTAATCTTTGAATGGACAGTCTAGAGCCCTCCAAGCTTGATCCAACGGTTGAATGAGCTCTGATTGGGATGAACCTTCAGATCTTAATCAGAGTGCTTGATCAGCCCTAACCCTAGCTTGGATTGCTTCAGATGGTCCCAGATGGCTCAGATCTAGCTGCTTTTGAATCGGACGACCCAGATTAATCCGAAGCTTGATAACTCGATCCGGGTCCACTTCCGACTCAAGTTTGACCCAGTATGCCCTAGATCATGATCCTTTCATGCCTACAAAAATAGATCAAAAATTTAGTGGCCAAATAATTCAAATATGTAAAGATTTGCAATTAAGTCCAAAATAAAGATAAGTCCTAGAACCTAGGGTAAATTCACAATTAAGCAAGTAAAATATGGGTCAAACTTGGATTTTAGCAACTAAAATAATCAATAAAATGGTACTTATCAGCAGTCGACTGGTAGGTGGCTGGTGAGTTGGCTGTGAATTCGAACGTTGGGGTGCAACGGTCGAATTTCAGTGGCACCAGTCGACTGCCCTAGGGGCAGTCGACTGATAGCGAGGGTTTCAGCCCGAGTCCTATTTAAAGAGGACTTCGTGGTGGCTGAGATTCTTGACAAATCTTGTCTTGGTTAAAGACAAGATAGTAGTCTTTGTGCTCAAGTCTTCAAAAGGTGTTGTGGTGAGGTTTCTCCACCTACAAGGAGCGACGAGGGCTAGCCGGAGGTTATCCGAGGATTGATCCACTGATGGATTCTTGGATTAGTCACCCGTCGGGGGTGGATACCAAGTGCATCCTCCCTGTTAGCATTGGTTAGTGTTTGTTTATTGTTTTTATTGTATATTCCGCTGTGCAACTAACCGTGTAGGAAGAAAAGGGGTTCGAAAATCGCTATTCACCACCTCTAGCGGACACGATCGATCCTACAGACTTCGTGCCCAGTCCACGACCAGGACTTATTGCCCAATTCCATGAACCAGGACTTAGTGCCCAACCCTCGGTTAGGTCTTAGGTGCCCAACCCTTGGCCAGGACTTAGTGCCCAATTCCACGAACCAGGACTTAGTGCCCAACCCTCGGTCAGGTTTTAGGTGCCCAACCCTCGGCCAGGACTTAGTGCCCAATTCCATGAACCAGGACTTAGTGCCCAACCCTCGGTCAGGTCTTAGGTGCCCAGCCCTCGGCCAGGACTTAGTACCCAATCCATGATCAGGACTTAGTGTCCAATTCTTCGAACCAGGACTTAGTGCCTAGGTTAACTAGGACTTTGGTTCACTTTGGTACTCTTTTCTTGACTCCCTTTCCCTTGTTCAATGTATCACTGACTTAAGCATATTGTCAAATATTGAAACACTTAGAGGAGGATATCACTGATGCATCTTGCACCAATAATCTCCCCCTTTTTGATGTTTGACAATATCTTGAGTTAGATTGAATGAAAGAGCTAAATTATAATCCTTGGAAAAAATGATCTAAGTTTTGAAAATAAATTTTGATCCTTTGGGAAAGCTCTCTATCCTTTTGGAAGAAAAAAAAATTCTAACTTAAGCTCACCCTCTCCCTTTTTGAAAAAAACATTTTGATTTCACTTCATCAAAGAGAAAAAAATTTCTAACTTAAGCACACTCTCCCCCTTTGTCATACATCAAAAATCAACAAAAACACTTGCACCAACAATGAAAACATTGTTTCTTTTACATCATAAATCTTTGAAAGCATAGCAAAGAGCTAGTTAAACAATTGCACAAAAAAATTATACTTTGAAAAGTACTGAGCAATTTTCTACTTTCAGAAGACTTAGAAAAATTTTGTCTTAGAAAAATTTCCAATTGAGAAAGATTTTCAAAAAGAATTGCATACATGAAAGATTTTTACTTAGAAAAATATGCACTTTTCGAAATATTTTACTTAGAGATTTTTAACTTTAAAAGAATACTTTGAAACATATTGTGCAAAAACTTGTATTTCGAAAGATATTTTTCCTTTGAAAAGTTTATACTTTGAAAAATCTGTACTTTGCAAATCTTTTACATTTTTGAAAATATATTAGTACTTTTGAGAAATATTATATATTTTTGAAAAATACCAATACTTTTGAAGAATATTATTAATTTTTGAAAAATACCAGTACTTTTGAAGAATATTATTAATTTTTGAAAAATACCGATACTTTTGAAGAATATTATTAATTTTTGAAAGACATAAGTACTTTTGAAAAAATATATTGAGTTTTTTTTTAAAAACGTAAGTACTTTTGAAAAAGTATATTGAGTTTTTTGAAAAACATAAGTATTTTTGAAAGATATTATGCATTTTGAAAAATATAAGTATTTTTGAAGGATATTATGCATCTTTGAAAAATATAAGTATTTTTGAAGGATATTATGCATCTTTGAAAAATATAAGTATTTTTGAAAGATATTATGCATCTTTTGAAAACTATTGTGCACTTTTGAAAACACAATATTTTACTTGACTTGGTTTATTTTCCAGTCTGACACAATCCTAGGAAACCTTGTTAACTACAAGGACATTTTCCTAAGTGCCCTGAAAATTCTCCAAACTCAAGTAAATATTCTTTTCAAAAGTGATTAAAAAAACCAGTTTTTGAAAGTGATAGTATAATAAAAATATGGTAGTATTTTGAAAGGAAAAATGCTTATGAGAATTTTGAAAAACAATGTATGAAAACATATTATTTTGAAATGTTCAATAACTCTTTTAATTTGACCTCCCCCTAAACTTGACCCAGTCCTAGGAAGCTTGTTGACCACAAGTACTCTTCCTTTGAGTCTTTAGGGTTTGGTTCAGATCAAAAGAATTATTTAATAATTTCAAAAATAATTGCCAGAAAAAAATTTAGAAAAATACTTGTCAGAAAGTTTTCTTTTGACTTAGACTCCCACTAAATTAGACACATCCTAGGAGTCCTTGTAGATCATGAAGAAGATTTCCTCTGTGTCTTTAGGGTTTATCAAAATCAAAAGAACAGTTTTGAATGACAGTATGGTAATTTAGAAAATTCAATTTGGAATGAGAATAATTTTTCAAGAATAAGCCTTTTCGAAAACATACATGATAGTGATTTAAAGCACCGCTTTCGAAAAACATTTTGAAGTGATGAGGATGTTTAAAGCATAATTTTCGAAAAACACTTTGAAATGATAGTGGTTTTCAAAGCACAATTTTCGAAAGATCCAAAAAAAAAACTCCCCCTGACACCAACATCGTTTGACTCTATCTAAGTGCCTTAAGGGACTTTAGTGTTGACCTAAGAGGCTTGTGTCTAATTGTGTAAGTCAACCATTTTTAAAAGGGATATAATTTTGAAAATCTATAATATATAGGCAATCAGACAAGCATGAAATCTATAAAAATATTATTATGTTAAATCACTAATTTGAAAATAGATTTTTAGAAAAATATTCTGAGAGTTTTGAAAAACAATTTTCAAAAGCATTTCTCAATTTATTAGTCCTTAACATCTCACCCATTTTAGATGTCTCAGTACAAGCAAGCATGGTTGCCGTATGGATGTATTATGAGATGTTTGAATAATTTTTCTTAATTTATTGTTAAATCTAAGATTTAATCAAAACTTGTGTTAGATTCAAATTTATCAAACAATAAATTGAATTTGAGTTTCGATAATTGGCTTCCAGGTCTTAGCGAGGCACAGAGGCCTTCTTTGGACGTAGCTTTATTGGAGCAACAACCCTTTCCTACAAAGCCTTTTTTTCAAAAATTCATTTTCAAATTTACTTCTTGAAATTTTTTGGTCTAACTAGCTTAGGTTTTGGATCGGTAGCTTCGGCTAGTTCCACCAGACTAAACAGACCAAGTAGGGTACGCCTTGCCTTACCCGACCTTATTAGAAGGGCTTCCCTAACGTACTATCATCTCACCTCCACCTAATACTAGGTTGTTCAAGTTTCAACTATTCTTTTTCCTATAACCGTTCTAAATCATGCATAAATTTAAACATGAATGACATGACATATATTAAAAAAAAAGCAGATGCATGACATGACAGTTATGCATGAGCCAACCAATTTAAATTATTTTACTTAAGTTTCTAATGATGTATCAAATTCCTGATTTGATACATGTCGCGTGAACCCGCGAATATGCCAACCCACTTTGACATATTTAATTTTATTAAATTAATTGTTGTGGTTTGGGTAAGATTTTTTTTAGTTTGAGTTTAAGTTATTTAAGAATTAATTGACATTAAATTAATTAAGAAGTTTGAATTAATTAATTAATTATGAGTTAATTAATTAAGAATTAATTGAAGTTAATTAATTAAGGATTAATTAAATTAATTAAAGTTAAATTGATTAAGTATTAATTAAAGTTAAATTAATTAAAGTTAAATTAATTACGAATTAATTAATGTTAAATTGATTACAGATTAATTAAAATTAAATTAATTAAGGATTAATTAAAATTAAATTATTTAAGGTTTAAATTTATATTAAATTAATTAAGGTTTAAATTAATATTAAATTAATTAAGGATTAAATATAAATTAATTAATTAAGTATTAATTAAAATTAATTAATTGAATTTAATGTTAGATAACGGATTAAATTAAGGTTAAAAATTAATTAAAGTTTAATTAATGTTTTTTAAGATTTAAGTTTAAAACTTTCTGGGTTAATTAAAAGTTATGGGTCTAATTTCATCATTTTCATAATTTCAAAAATTTCGAACTCATCTACTATTTCTTCTTTATTTATTCTTTCATGTTTTTCTAACAATTCTGATTTGTTTGAATCTTTGTAAATTTTGTTAACTATAGCCTTGGTTGTAGAAAATTGAATTTCCTCCTCATCCTTATTATCAAGATTATATCCTTCTACATCTTTATATAATTTGGGCTACTAGTTAATATTTCAGGATTATCCAAGAATATAATTAATTTATTATCTAAAAGAATTTCATTTTCAATATCCTCAGTAAAATTATTTTTATCCTTGGAAAATTCTTCAGAAATATTTTCAATGTTATCCTTAAGATTTTCAGAAATAATTTCAGGATTATCCCTAAGATTTTCAGAAATAATTTCAGGATTATCGCTAAGATTTTCAGAAATAATTTCATTATTATCCCTAAGATTTTCAGAAACAATTTCAGGATTATCCCTAAGATTTTCAGAAATAATTTCAGGATTATCCCTAAGATTAATATTAGAATTAATTTCAGAATTAATTTTAGAAATTATTGAATTAACATTAAGGATTAAACAGTTGATTTCTGATATTTTAACATTATCTACATTTTGTAACTGATCATGCAAAATATTGATTTGATTATTTACAAAGTTTAATTTTTTAGAAACATTAACTAAGCTATCTACATAGGATAGTGCAGGAATTTAAAAATATTTCAGAATGTAAATTTTACGTACCTTTATCGGACATTTATTCTTGTAGTGTCCGTACTTTTCGCATTTGAAGCATTGTACGTGGCTCTTGTCCCTCCGGACTCCTGGTGCTGGTATTTCCTTAGCCGCCGGTGAAGAACGAGTCTTACGAGTAGGACACTGATTTTTGTAGTGTCCTCTCTCCCTACACTTAAAACATGTGATATGAAATTTAAAAATTGACATTAAAAAAAATTATACATGATTCACCCCTAAGCTCCCCCTCAACTCTTGGCGTCTTTGCTCTGTCGGCTGTTAGTCCGGTGAAGAGCGACCTTGCTCTGATACCACTTGTTGGATCGGTGCCGTCGATAGAGGTGAGGGGTGAATATCGACCGTAAAAACTTTTCGGGAACTTCGTAAACTTTTCGGTTCGTTCTAGATACAGAGCTAGTAGCAGCGGAAAAATAGAAAGAACGAACAAAACAAACAACAGATTGCACGCGGGATTTACTTGGTTCCCAACCCCCAGGGTCAGTACATCCAAGGCCTAAGCACGGGAACACCCGTCCACTAATAGTCTCCTTTCCGGACTTTCCGAAGGCGGAGAAACCCGTCTTACAGTGCAAGATTTACAATCACAAATATAAAGAAATTACGTGCGTAAAGTAAATCAAACCAAATACAAGAGTCGAAGACTCGGTCGATCTGGAACTCCGAAGTGTCACGCACTTCCTCCCGGAGCTTCCTTGGTCACAGAGCTTCGCCGTTAGCACTTTGCCGTCACTTGAAAGACTCAGAATGATCTTAGAAAATGTTCTCCTGACCTGAGGGGTCGAAGCTCCTTTTATAGGCTTGGTATAGGGTGCCTGTGCTCAATGAGGCGCCTCATAGAGCTTGGTCAAACTCCATCCTCGCGCCGAACTCGCAATAGTGGATAAGGGTTTCATCCAGGGCGCCTGGGAGGTGGCTGCCAATCCAGGGCGCCCTATTGCTCTGGGGCGCCTGTTTTAATACAGGTGCCCTAGAGGTCTTCTTCCAGGTCGCTTGTGTTCGTTTGCCTGCCTTGTTTCTAACTTTTAGGTACCTGCAATACAATCAAAGACAAGACAAACATGCAGATAATCTTAACCTTAAGGACTTGGTTCTGACTTCGGATTTTCGTGAAACCCTAGGTCGAATTGACGCCTAAGTTCCCACCCCCGGGAATGCGCCTTCAACCTACTCCTCTCAGGAGACGATTGCCACCCGGCCCATCCGGTTGGGCTTTTACTTAGCCTTCGATACTCTCGGATCTCGAGATGTCCGAACCTCGACCCGTCTCTACTTATGTCCTTAGTCATCACTCAGCTAAGTTGCTCAATCCCTCGGACCAAGACTTCGTGCCCAGTCCACGACCAGGACTTATTGCCCAATTCCACGAACCAGGACTTAGTGCCCAACCCTCGGTCAGGTCTTAGGCCCCCAGCCCTCGGCCAAGACTTAGTGCCCAATTCCACGAACTAGGACTTAGTGCCCAACCCTCGGTCAGGTCTTAGGTGCCCAGTCCTCAGCCAGGACTTAGTGCCCAATCCATGATCAGGACTTAGTGCCCAATTCTTTGAACCAGGACTTAGTGCCTAGGTTAACTATGACTTTGGTTCAGTTTTTTTGGTTTTCTTGACTCACTCTTCCCTTGTTCAATGTATCACTGACTTAAGCATATTGTCAAACATTGAAACACTTAGAGGAGGACATTGTTGGTGCAGGAAGCACCATATCGAACCTTGTTTGGATATTAGCAAAGGATTCAAAGTTAAGTATTATTTGTGATCTAATAAAGTTACTCAAGTGTGCAGGAAAAGTCCTAGGAACACTAGGCACTAAGTCCTGGTCGCGGGCTGGGCAACTAAGTCCTGACATAAGGTTAGGCAATAAGTCCTGGTCGTGGACTGGACACTAAGTCCTGGCCGAGGGTTGGGCACCTAAGACCTGACCAAGGGTTGGGCACTAAGTCCTGGCCGAGGGCTGGGCACCGAAGACCTAGTTCGAGGAATTGGGCACTAAGACCTGGCTGAGGGTTGGGCACCGAAGACCTGGTTTGAGGAATTGGGCACTAAGACCTGGTCGCAGATTGGGCACGAAGACCTGGTGAGTAAAGCTGGACAAAAGTCCAACTGGAGGAGCCGGTTAGCAAAAAGGTAAATTCTCCTGAGAGGAGTAGGTGAGGACGCGTTCCCCGTCGAGGGAACATTAGGCGTCGGTTCAACCTAGGGTTCCATTTGGGAGACCCGAAGTCAGAACCAAGACAGTTACAACTCTAAATATTGACTAATATTCTTCCTTTGGTTGTTTTGGAACTAACCTTGGATGCAGGGACCGAAGGAGTGTGTGTCTGCAGCTCAGAATGCCCCAAAGGAAGGGGGTAAGAAGCTGGGCTAGGCGCCCGGGAGGTCCCGGGCGTCCAAGGTCAAAGCCAAACAAGCAAAGAAGCAAGAATCACTTCGAAACCATATTGGGCTAGGCGCCCGGGAGGTCCCGGGCGCCCATGGTTAAAAGCCAAAGAGGTAGTCGAAGCAAAATCAGCCACGAAGCCAGCGGACCATGTCAAGCTAGGCACCCAGGAGGTCCCGGGCGCCCCAGTTAGCTCCAGAGGCCGATTTAAAGGGGATAAGCGCTGATCGAGCTGCGGATGAAGGTTCTCCGATCTGATGGCACGTGTCAGGCGCCCCCAGCGAATCAGGCGCCCCCAGGAGTACTATAAAAGGGGCTCGACCCCAAGGCTTCAAAAACATAACTTTCTAACGCCTCTAAGCTTTTCGTTCAAGTGCTTTGCTCCGGCAAACTCTGATCTCGAGATTCCAGCGCCGACGACGACCCTCTGCTCCGAAGTACAATCCATATCGGGCGTCGGTAACGAAAAGTGTAATTTCTTTGTTTATTGCAATATTCTTGTACTGAAATCTGTAAACCTTTGCGCGATTATAGAATTGCCGCAGTAAACGGTCAAGGACCGTGGGCCTTGGAGTAGGAGCCGACCGCGACTCTAAACCAAGTAAAATACTTGTGTTCTTTGTGTGATTGATTTATTTCCGCTGCATTTTCTCTTATTCTTATCCAAAAAAGTTTTAACGATATTCACTCCCCCTATCGTTTTCTCGATCCAACAGACATCACTGATGCATCTTGCACCAACACATATACAAATAATTTTTAGTTGTATAGATGTTAAATCTAATAAATACAACTGCATCTTTCTGTGCCAACTGGTACGGTATGAGAACAAAAGTGATATTGATTAGGACTAAGTTTGGACACCAAAAATATCATCTCCTAGCTCAACTCTAACTAGTGATATTGAGTTTTGAGAATTCCAAATAACCTACGTCGATCAGTGGGTTTCCACCGAAACCCACTGATAGACCTACAAAACTCCTATTGCAACAAAATCTGAAACAATGAGTTATTGTCCTGCAAGGAATCCAATTTTGCTATGCATTGTGTATTTAGGTAGTCTCCAAATGTTGTCTATGATACATTTGATAAACTTGTTTCAAGTTTAAACAACTGGAAGCCTGTGTTGATAATACTTGAGTAATCATAAAAAATGAGAGAATTTTGTCACATCTTGTAGAATTGTATAAAGGATTAGCCTATAAATCATTAATTTAATAAATGATGAATTCATTTTATAAAAAATATTTTTAAAATAGGAAACAACATAAGGAATCCAAGTTGGGCTTGAAGTCATCCCATTTCAGGCCCGCGTTGGGCCTGAAATCTTTTGATTTCAGGCCCACGTTGGGCCTGAAATCAGATGATTTCAGGCCCTTTGCAAACCCTAAAACCCCTCTAATTTCAGGTCCTCTGCAAACCAAATATGTATATTCTTTTACAAATTATAAAGAAAAATGTAATATATGAACTTGTACAAATAATTTTTAGTTGTATAGATGTTAAATCTAATAAATACAACTGCATCTTTCTGTGCCAACTGATACGGTATGAGAACAAAAGTGATATTGATTAGGACTAAGTTTGGACACCAAAAATATCATCTCCTAGCTCAACTCTAACTAATGATATCGAGTTTTGAGAATTCTAAATAACCTAAGTCCATCAGTAGGTTTCCACCGAAACCCACTGATGAACCTACAAAACTCCTATTGCAACAAAATCTGAAACAATGAGTAATTGTTCTGCAAGGAATCCAATTTTGCTATGTATTGTGTATTTAGGTAGTCTCCAGATATTATCTACGATACATTTGATAAACTTGTTTCAAGTTTAAATAATTGGAAGCCTGTGTTGATAATACCTGAGTAATCATATAAAATGAGAGGATTTTGTCATATCCTGTAGAATTATATAAAGGATTAGCCTATAAATCATTAATTTAATAAATGATGATTTAATTTTATAAAAAATATTTTTAAAATAGAAAAATCCATATGGAATCCAAGCTGGGCCTGAAGTCATCCCATTTCAGGCCCACGTTGGGCCTGAAATCTTTTGAATTCAGGCCCAACGTGGGCCTAAATAGTTCTGATTTCAGGCCCTCTGCAAACTCTAAAACCCCTATGATTTCAGGTTCTCTACAAACCAAATATGAATATTCTTTTACAAATTATAATGAAAAATGTAATATATGAACATGTACAAATAATTTTTAGTTGTATAGATGTTAAATCTAATAAATGCAACTGCATCTTTATGTGCCAATTGATTTGGTATAAGAATAAAATATATTTTAAAATTGAAAATGAAAATAAAATCAGAGTATTCTTTTCCAAATTTGAGTAAAAATATAGTATAAATTAGATTTACTTAATAAATATAATTTAAATAAATAAATAATAGTATTTTATGAAATAAGGCCCGCGTAGGGCTTGAAATCCTCTTATATCAGGCCCAGCATTGAGCGAGGTTTATAGTGTCCTCCGGAGCCTTGTGGTTAGCAATCGTCTTCTTCCTCCTGTTTTTTTTCGCAATTGAAGGTACTGTGTTTTCCTCCATTGGAGTCGTGTGGTTTACATCTTCGTCATCGGACCAGTGGGATTGTACGTACCCTAATTTTTAGTTTTTGATATCACTATTAGCTTTTCACCTAGGGTTAGCGATAGTCTTTAGTGACTGACCGAATCTGAGCAGGCCCTTTTGCTACGAAATCTAAGTGTTAAATTTGTTTGTGTCTCATTGTTGTTTGATGGTTGCTAAGTTCGGGATGGCTCCAACAAAATCATCATCAAAGCAAGCCGCTCCAAAAAAATCGAATAAACAGCAAGGTGCTGGTGGAAGTAAAAAAAAGACAATTGAGACTAGAAAAAAGCAAAATGCTTAGCGATTATACAAGTTTTGTCAACAGAGGACGAAGTAAACGAATGAACTGGAAAAGTAGCCTTTGCCATTTCAGAAATTTTATTGATTCTGTTCAACCCACAGCAGCACAAGAACAGTTGATTCGAGATACACCCTTTTCTTGGGTCTTCGACCTCCCAAATAGTTCTTATGTAAGACCCCAGGTCCAGAATATGTTCGATAATTGGGATCAAGAAGAACAGAGCTTTATCTTCCATGGGAAAAAACTCAAATTCACAAAGGTTGATATATCCCTGATTCTAGGGCTACCCGACACTGGAGAGATAGTCCAACTTGATTTAAACGAGGCCTCCAACCCACTGTACAAGAGTATTTCGAAGAGTCAGGTTGTTCTGCCAAGCATTTGGAGAAACTCATAATGAAGTATAGATCCGATGACAAGCTCTACTGACAGTTTTATCTACTGTATTTTTTTGCTACTGTTCTATTTTGTGGTACTAGCAGCGTAGTTAGCATTCCTGTGCTCTCACTGATTGACTGCGTAGATGATTTTGACAACATAGCTACCTATAATTGGTGCAATGTTGTGTACAATTCATGACTCCTAAGTTAGAAGCAATTGGAAAGGAGGTTACGTTGAGGCAAAGACCACATGTAGATGATTCAACCCAAACGACCAAGGCTCCCTTGCTCAAGGGATTTTCAAATATTTTGGCTGTAAATTAGAGTACATATAGCTGCTCATATATTTTTTAATGGATATTATTTACTCAATATAATCATTTTGCAGGTATGGGTGAGTGAACATATCAGTATTGCTGCTCCAGAACATCCTGATAGATTGCCAAGAATCCTTCGGTGGAGTTGGCCTAAGTCTCATGTTGACAGTGTCAAAAAGATGATAGACCGTCTGGATCCTCATAAAATTATTGTTGATTTAATTCCGCCAGAGTCAAAACTGGATTTGGTACCTCACTACTCTCCTCCAACTCAAGCACTTGAGGTACAGTTGGAGGTATTACAGCAGGCAGCAGAAGGAAGCCTACAGGCCTTAGATATGGAAGGTTGCAATCAGTGTATGGAAAAGCAAGAACAAATTGATACGTTACAACAACAATTATCTATTGCTCTTAAATCTTTAGAGGATGTTAAAAATGAGATGGCAACCGCCATAAGTGATAAGGATGTAATAATTGCTCAGAAGAATATAATAATTGCTGAGAAGGATTCCCAGCTTAAAGAGAAAGATAATCTCCGCATAAGATTATTAGCTGTAGGAAAAAAAATCATAGAGGCTGCTGACAAGAGAATCATGAGGCTCGAAAAACAATTGGAAAGGCAAGGCTTAACTGACGCTGAGCCACTACAAAAAAAAAAGAAAGAGAACTGAGAGAAAACAAGCCTACGAGGGCAAAGGCAAAGGCAAACAGATTGTTGAGGATGAAGATGAAGAGCCTCCTGCCCCATCAATGTCAGAAACCATAACGCAACCAACAATATTTGCAACCATAATGCAAACAAGAATATCTGATCAACAAGCAGCTAAAAGTAAAGAAATTCAAAAAGGTCAAAACCAAAATCTTGAAGAATGCCAGGACATTTTTTAAGAAGAATAAAGATGCAAAGATTGCAGAAACATTATTAAAGCTCAGTAAATTAAAGTGAGTTAGTTGCTATTGTGATTGGTCACTTTTGTAAAACAATGATGATTATTGCCATTCATTAATAAAATTTATTCAATCCCTTGTTGTTAAGTGCCTGAAATCTTTGTTTATGTAGGTTTTATGTGAATCCAGTATAATCCAATGAGACCTTCACATTAGATATGCAATCATTTTTGACTATATTTGATTGGATTGACTACACCACTAGGGATTGCATAAATACTTACTGGACAATTTTAGTAAATGAAGCAAAAAAACTCTAAATCACCATACTACCCCTCCATATTCTGTGGGGTGAGGTTAGATGTAAGTAAATGACCACCTTGTTTTGTTGCTTTTTCCTAGGATTTAGTCCACTAACGCTTTTCCATTTTAATAAACATAGGAACTGTTTAAAGTGATCCACGCTGAAGCATTTCAACAAACTGTTGCTACTGATACAGACAAGCTAATTAGATATATCATCTGTCCTATAAATAATGTAGATGATCATTGACATCTGTTGGTGATAGACCTCGAGGAAGGCAATATTCTTCATTATAATTCTCTGGGGGCCACAAAAGGCTATACTGTCAAATTTGAGAAAACTGTAAGTTTTATATTTTATATATAAAACATTACAAGTAGTTTTAATAAAACATATATTTTTTACTAATGTCATTTGTGTGTAGGTGGTGTTTTTCAAAAATATGAACTGGTCATATTACACGAGATGGAATAAAGGATTGCCTCCTATTTCGGGGAAAGACTTTACTAAGATTGAAGTACAAGGACCCACCTAATGCAAATCGTAAGATTATGTTTATTTTGGTTCAAATAAACATAATCTTTGATGGTTTATGTAATATGCTAACAGAGATTTAAATATTGGTTGTTTTAGGGTGGATTGTGCTTTCTTTCTCATGCGCTATGCTGAAAGTATAGTGTTTCACAGATATACAGATTTTACCCAAAGCGAAATGAAACCTTATTGATTTAAGGTTGGATATAAAATTATGACAAACAAGTTTTGGAAGGATAATCTGTAATTGTGTTTTATTGATACAATGAATTTGTAATTGTTATGACAAACATTGTATATTTGTAGTTAAAATGTATGTAATCAGTAATCTGTAATCATGATTTGTATACAATCCGTTTGAAATCAATGGAACCTTGTTGTCGATTCATTTTGTTGTGTAATCTGTAATTGTTGTCTATACAATCAGTAATATGGAACCTTACTTTTGGTTATCATAGGGCCTGAAATAATCTAATTTCAGGCCCACGCTAGGCCTAAAATCAGATTATTTCAGGCCTAAGCTGGGCCTGAAATCCACTTATTTCAGGCCCAACGTGGGTCTGAAATCAGATATATTCAAGCCTAAGTTGGGCCTGAAATCACATACCTTCAGACCCAATGCGAACTCAAATTTGTTTCCATTTTAAAAATATTTTTTATAATTTTTAATCAAGATTTATTAAAATATTTGTTTATAAGGCAATCTTTTATATAATTCTACAAAATGTAACAAAATCCTCTCATTTTATTGGAATACTCAGGTATGAACAAAACAGGCTTACATTTGTTTAAACTTGAAACAAGAAGGTGCGATCTTATTCTACCTAAATACACAATGCATAGCAAAATTGGATTCCTTGCAGACCATGAACTCATCATTTCAGAATTTGTTGCAATTGGAGTTTTGTAGGTCCATCAGTGAGTTTCAGTGGAAACTCATTGATGGACCTAGGATATTTGGATTTCTCAAAACTCCATATCACTAGTTAGAGTTGAGCTAGAAGATTATATTTTTGGTGTCCAAACTTAGTCTTAATGAAGGTCATTATTGTTCTCATACCGTATCAGTTGACACGGAACAATGCAACAACAATGCAGAATCAGAGCTTGTTTTAGTAAATCATCCTTATCTCTTTAATTTTGCTTATCCTTATATTTTATTATCTATCTTAATTACTTATTATCTATCTTCATATCTTATTATCTATATTAGTTTTTTCCCACATTTATTATCGATATTTTATTGTATTATCTATCTTCACTAAATTAGAGATCAGTGGGTTATCAGAGGGCCTGAAATTAGAGCTATTCAACCCCATGTTGAGCCTGAAAGAACCTTATTTCAGGCCCGCATTGGGCCTAAAATCCTCTTATTTCAGGCTCATATTGGGCCTAAAATCAGATGACTTCAGGCCCAACGTGGACTCAAATTTATTTCCATTTTAAAATATTTTTATAAGATTTAATCATGATTTATTCAATTAATTATTTATAGGCAATCTTTTATATAATTCTACAACTTATGACAAAATCCTCTCATTTTATTGAAATACTATGAACATGATCAAACAGGCTTACATTTGTTTGAACATGAAACAAGAAGGTTCCATCTGGATTCTACCTAAATACACAATGCATAGCAAAAATGGATTCCTTGCAAAACATGAACTTATTGTTTCAGAATTTGTTGCAATAGGAGTTTTGTAGGCCCATCAGTGGGATTCGGTGGAAACCCACTGATGGACGTAGGTTATTTGGAATTCTTAAAACTCGATATCACTAGTTAGAGTTTAGCTAGGAGATGGTATTTTTGGTGTCCAAACTTTGTCCTAATCAATATCACTTATGTTCTCATACCGTATCAGTTGACATAGAAAAATGCAGTTGTATTTATTAGATTTAACATCTATACAACTAAAAATTATTTGTACATGTTCATATATTACATTTTTCTTTATAATTTGTAAAAGAATATGCATATTTAGTTTGTAGAGGACCTGAAATCAGAGGGGTTTTAGGGTTAGCAGAGGGTCTGAAGTTATCTCATTTCAGGCCCACGTTGGGCCTGAAATCTTTTGATTTCAGGCTCACGTTAGGCTTGAAATCTTTTGATTTCAGGCCCACATTGGGCTACAAATCATCTGATTTCAGGCCCAACGCCGGCTTGAAATGAGATGACTTCAGGCATAGCTTGGATTCCATATTTTTCCCCTATTTTAAAAATATTTTTATAAAATTAAATTATTATTTATTAAATTAATTATTTATAGGCTAATATTTTATATAATTCTATAAGTTGTGACAAAATCCTCTCATTTTATTGAATTACTCAGGCTTACAGTTGTTTAAACTTGAAACAAGTTTATTAAATGTATTGTAGACAACATCTGGATACTACCTAAATACACATTGCATAGCACAATATGATTCCTTGCAGACCATGATCTCATACTTTCAGAATTTGTTGCAATAGGACTTTTGTAGGTCCATCAGTGGGTTTCAGTGGAAACCCACTGATGGACCTAGGATACTTGAATTTTTCCTTACTCGATATCACTTGTTAGAGTTTAGCTAGGAAATGATATTTTTGGTGTCCAAGCTTAGTGTTGGGATCTTCAGGTGACATAAACACAAAACGCAGCGGAAACAAGATCCCACGAGCGATCCATGTGAAAGAAAACTCGTACAAAGTATATCTATCTAATAGATTTATCTACTGTTTATACCTTTGGAGCGTGCCCTTATGTTTATCCCGCTCGTCCAAGCGCCGCTGAATCTCTTGCACGTTTAAGTGTCCGTGCCTCTATTCGTATCCACACGAACACGATATCTCTACTTCGGAGAAGAACTACCTTAGTTGTGCTAGCAACTTGAGGTAGTTCACAAAACACCAAGAACCCAAGATGTGAGTTTCGGCCAAGATGGAGAAGAGAAGGAAGAGGTGAAAGAAAATGACAAGTTGTCATTCAAATGACAAGGGAAAAACTCTTTTATACTCATATCATGAGGAGTTTTTGCCTTTTAAACTTCCCTTCATTAAACATTTTAATGTAACTCTCTAACTTTTCATGTAACACTCTAATGGTGAAAAACTCTCCATCTTCCTCTCTTATTAATTCATTAAACATTTTAATGAATTAATATTTCATCCAAATGTGGTTGAGTCTAATCTAAATGAGTTTAACTCAAATTAGATCTCAATCCATAATCCAATTGGATTCACTTGAGGCTAACTCAATTAATCCAATTCCAATTAAATCTTAGCCAAATCAAGATCAATTAATCTCCGAAGCATCGTGTCCTTAGTGTGTGACCCAATAGGCTCTCGTAACGTTGGCAATGTATCTAAACCAATTTAGACACAAAAGCAATGAGCGACATCTAGCAATGCATCAATGCTACCCAAGTAACAAGAAAGTCGAGATCCGACTTAACCTCCGTGACTATGGCAATGTATGACCTTGTCCTTCTATCCTTGATATCTAAATTGACAAATGAGGCATAGACCGTGTCATCCTCAATCAATCTGGTGTTTCTTGATCCCCGAGTAGACTCACTCAAACAATTGAGCTCAATATCTCATATTGACTCATTCGAGCATGACCATTCGTTTTAGCAGTTCTACTCGATCAAGGGGCCCACAGATATCACTCCCGTCATATGGGAGGGATAGATCCCATCTACATCACTCACATCCCTCCGCATAATTCATTACATACCCAGTGATCGCCTTTATAGTCCACCCTGTTACGGGTGACGTTTGACGATACCAAAGTACATAACTCCTTATGTAGGGAACCGTAGTGACTTCAGGTCTAAGGACTATTCATACCAATAGTCACATGAGAAAGTGTATGACACTCATATGACAATCTATGAAACTTTCTCATGGTGGGTCATTCAGTACACATTCTCCAATGTATACCCATGTGTCAACTTGATATCACATATCCATGACTTGTGAGCTCAAGTCATCAGTTGACCTACATGCTAGTCTCCATGTATTAATATTATCCTTGAATATTAATACTTGACTAGGAATGGTTTAGAGTAGTGTTCTCTACATCATCTCACTATCGATTCAACCAATCGATATAATGTAGATAAGAACCTACTACCCAAGGACATTATTATACTTAGTTATTTGACACAAATACAAAGTAAGTATAATAACCAAACATGCTTTTATTAATAATAGAATATGATACAAAATGTCCCTAGTCAATCATCATATAATTGACTCTAGGGCTCCTACTAACACTTAGTCCCAATAATTATCAGTTATGTTCTCATACCGTATCAGTTAGCACAGAACAATACAACAACAATGCAGAAATCAGAGGGCCTGAAATCAGATGGTATTTTTGACTTCAGGACCTCAAATCTAATTATTTCAGGCCCAATGTGGGCCTGAAATCAGAGGACTTTAGGACTGATCTATTCTGCTTACATTGAATTATACAAAGTGAAATGTATCATAGTATTGGAATACCTCTTCAACTGACAACATTAACAACAACTAATTTTTTTACAATATTATCGTTGTACAATATACAAAATATATACATTCATTCTCCTGCTTACAAAATATATAGTTCAATCAGAATATTCCTGCACACATATACTAGTAACTCAAGACCTTGGGGCTAGCGGCATTCTACAAGTCCTTCCATTATGGCCAAGTTGTTTGCAGCGACTGCATTTGAGTTTTACCTTCCCATTGTATCTTGACTCAATCCGTGCCTTCTTTCGTCTACCGGGCTGCACAAGGCTACGGAGACATAGAACTATAATGTTGTTTACGCCCCTAGGCCAACACTCCTTGCTTCGACAAGGGTAAATACGATCCATGTATATGACATTCCAATTTTGTGAATAAAAATAATGCTCACAATATGGGAGTGCATCCATGTTCCGGTGAATGATGACGGCAATAGCATGTGAGCAAGGGAGTCCTGAATTTTAAAACTCCCCACATTGACAATATTTTTTTTTCCAAATCAACAATGTATGAAGTGCCCCATGTCTCTACTTCCATTTCTGATTGAGAGTATAGATGAACCTTATATGCTCTAGCTTTCTCTCTCCTTGAATCCATTTCTTTTGTAGCATGAGGTGTCAAAGCAACATACCATTTTGAGACTTCCTCTCTACGGTTAAAGAATCATTGAGCTACCTTGCTTCTTGTATTATTAATTAACCTGTTTATGAGTAGTTCACGTGTAGTCTTGAACAAAGCATTTAAACTCTCCACACAATTAGTGGTTAGCATTCTGTACCTTCTCCCAGTAAAGTGTGCATTAGCCCACCTTTTAGGGTCAATGTTCTGAAGCCACTTATGGGCATCTGGATGTTTTTCAAACATTGACTGCATTATGAGATCATATTGGAGTGTTGTGTTTGCTCTTGTTGTTGCCCAAAACAAACCTAAAACTGTTCTACTTCCCGTATCAGTTACCATATTACAAGACATGTGGTGGCAACAAAAAGCATGATGTGCGTTGGTGTACACTTTTCTAACTGCTGATATAATGTCACGATGTCTATCTGATACTATGTCATTGACTGTTCATCGACAGCAAAGAACCTCTTTGTATGCTCCAAAAACCACTCTCATGCAGACCCACATTCAACTTCAACTATTCCAAAGGCAATTGGGAGAACATTGTCATTACCATCAATCGCTGTAGCAATCAACAATACACCCGGATATGTGTGACATCAATTCCGATAAGTTTACGCAAATAAGACCTAAAACCCTTTGATAAGCACCAAAACCCCAAAAACACCGCTGTAACTCATTATTACCATTCCTGCATAGTGCCACATATGTTTCAGGATCTCTAGCTCTTAACTCACACAGATATTGTGGAAGATCTCTATATGCCTCATCATAATCTCCGACAATCTTTTTCAATGCTTTCTCCCTAGCTATGTATGCTTTTCTGTGTGATATGATCACTGTAAATCTAGCTTTAATATCTGACATAATCATACTTGGTTTGTATTTTTCATTATGAAAAAATTGTTCTTCAACAAAAGACGCAACAAATAATGAAGAGCATGCATGATGATCAGCACTTTCCTTAACAATTCCACATTGGTGCTTCTTTACATATTTTGTAACAGTGAACTCTACTTCCCCCCAGGCAACTACTCTCCATGTACATGGTTGGTTGAAGCACACTGCTTTAACTCTATTTTTTCGGGTGTCAACTGAGTTATATCTCATATGCTTAACCATGGCATGTTTCACAAGTGCATTCTTGAATTCTTGTCTAGATGGAAAAATCTGTCCCACAAAAAATTCATGCTCATCTCTTGCCTCTGCCTCTCCAATTGGCCCAACTAGCAATCGAGAATTCAAAATATAAGGATCATCAGCTATTGGAAACTCCTCCTCTAAGTCACTGTACTGATCTGGGGGAAATTCATATTGCTCAATTTGCATATCATCAGCTTGGAATTCTGGTACACTTGTACTGGGTTGTAATTCATCTGCATTCCGGATTTCAAGTTCTTCCTCCTCACTCCAGGTTAGCTCAAAGTATTCAACAAGTCTTGTAGAAGAATTTAGATACTCATCTTCTAGATTACTTGCTTCTTCATTTAGATCAAATGTTAAATTCCTTGTAATTCTATTACCACTATACTCGGAAGATAATGGAATATTATTACTGGCTATTTTGCTCCATTCCCCATCACAACATTATCATCAAGAGTATTTCATATCTCAGAAAGAATTTCGTCAACAACATTATCATCCCTGAAAAATAAATTACAATTAAATTTGACAAACTTTCAAAATCATAATCAAGTGTTTCAGTAATTTATAAAACAAACAAGGATATCAGGCCCTCCTAGGGCCTGAAATCAAAGGATATCAAGCCCTCCCAGATTTCAGGCCCTGGGAGGACCTGATAATATCACGCCCTCCTCGTGCCTGATATGGTAACATATCACCCCTAGGTCGTATTCAAGCATGAATTTATCGTAAGTTTAAACAAATTCTGAGAACCCTATTTATGTAATGCATGACACCGTTAGAGTCCTTCTCCAAATAAAAAATTAATAGAAAGAGTTGATCATGTATAATACTAGGTTTGATACCATATCAGAGCAGAATAAAGTCTAGCTCAAATAAACCCTATAAGAACCCTTATACTATTTCTTTTCACCGTATACACAAATTTTAAGTAGTCAATCATACGTACATTACTAAATCTTTTTCTTCCTTCTATCAAACAAACTGTTGCTTGTAGTTTCTCCTTCAACACCTATCTTCGTCAACGATTCTTTTAAGTCGACTCTTTGAAGTCACCTCTAGAACAAGTTCACTATCTGGGACAAGGTAGAAATATGTATGTACCTTTGTGATGAGTCGAGTTGTGCAAGGTAAAAATATATATGTAAGGTGAGAAAAAGTCGAATCTCAGGGTCATCCAAACCACAATATGTTTTTTTAAATTGAAAAATCTGAAAAAGTGGTTCGGATGTCTTAGAATTGTTAACTAAGAAAGAGAATTCTTGGCGGGAGGGGTATAAGCGGAAGACCACAATATTTGATGTGTCCTTTGGTAAAAAGGAAACTTCAGTAGGCCTTTTGGTAAATCTAATTCTCACGTACGTCATTTGGTAAAAAACCGCCCAGGATTTGCTTGATTTTTCAAAATGCCTTCTTGAAATGTTTTTAAAAATTTATTTTATTTAATGCAATAATAGTGTGATTGAAATTGTTGAAGGTAATGTTAGGAACCAACGCTTGCAAGAGGATGTCCCGCTTCCTCTGGCTCTCTCCTCCATCTTCCATTCATCGTAATCTAGCTTTTATTTTATTTTTTCCTGCAATTCCTCTTGCTCCGTCAGTGATTCTGTCCATTATCGCTGTGTCAACACGATATTCTTGTGCCGATCTTAAACGTCTGAGTTGTAAATCTCTCTGCATGTTTCACATCGAACACTTTGAGATTCATCTCGTGTTAATAATTCTTGTGCTTCAGATCAAACGCATTTACCTCTTTGCGTTCCTGTCGGCGTTTTGCCTTCAATTTCTTCTTGTTCTCCCATTTCTGAATCGAGGACATCATTTTCGTCATTTGGTCATTCTCACAAACAAGAATAAAATTCCTGTGTGCATGCATGTAAGTCTGTGTAGATTAGCAAAACCCTTTGGGGGAAAGAATTACTTCGCGCTGAATGTTGGCAGAGATTGAGCAAGAGTTGTACATGGCATAAACAAGAAAAAACATCATAGTACCAATCACGGCCAAGTACGACATAAATTACAGGTTAGCTGAGAATATAATGAGACACTAATACGGCAAGGAAGAATCTCAACCTAAGAGACGCATCAGTTCCATCTAGCATTCACAACTGGATGACCCCTGCTGCGTTGCGCGTCCAGCCACATCGATCGTGTCCAGTAGAAATCTACATGGATAACGATGAGGTTGGCAAAAATAATGTTAATAAAAGAATATATAAGAAAAGCTCTGATACAGGAGCACCGCCACAGCTTAGAACACAGATCAACAACCCAAATGCTATGGAAGATAGTGGTGATAATTCATGGCTTTATATGAAGTAATGTTGAGCAGGTTTAGATAAATGCTAACAATTGTAAGTGTCAGTCAATATTCCATTTGGAGAGAATATAGTAATACAATTATAATCAATGAGGGTGCGATACTTACATATCTTCCTCTGGTTCATTATTTAGTACATTTTTAGAAATACACTGGAAAGCAGCTTCCACGTTGAATCCTTCTTTAGCAGATGTCTCAAAATAGGGAATGTTTTCCTTTGAAGCGCACCATGCCTTCACTAATTTTTCAGAGACCTAAAAGTACAGAAATTGAAAGAAGCATTTTTTTAAAACATACAGTATTAGCTTAGATATTAGAATTAAAAAAACACACACACACACATTTTAAAACATATAGTATATTTTAGATATTAGAAGAGTTTTGTTACGTGAATCTACCATTTGCATCTCAGCAACTCCAATATTTCACTCAAAAGAACCGATTTTGGTTAATCTAATTGATTTGTTTTGTTTGTCTAGATATATTTAAACTCGAAGTGAGATTTTTAGAAAAGTATTTTACCTGAATCTACCATTTGTATCTTAACATCTCCAACATTTCAGTTAAAAGAACCCATTATGGTTCAATAAATCTCGTTTACTTGTTTAGTTTGTTTAGATAGACATAGATAAACTTAAAGCGAGATTTCACTATTGTGATAATTTTGATTCTCTGCATTGTATGGAAAAGGAGGGAACATCTTACCACACGACTGTTGCCACCATCAATATCGATCTTGTTACCCAAGACTATAAAAGGGAAGTTCTCGGGGTCTGATGGCCTAGCCTGAAAATAAGAAAAACACATAGATGCAACATAACAAAATGTTCACCGTAGTACCCTTTTATCTCATTGCAAATCGAACAACGAGAACGGTCAAACATCATTCACCTAAACCAGAAATTCCTCGTGCCAATTATTCAAGTTATCAAATGATTTCATTACATTAACATGTGATCCTGTAGCAGAGTGAGGTGAACTCCCGAGAGCAAAGCCGACCCGAGTGTTGCTGACGCTAGCTCCGATCTGTAAGAAAATAATCGTTAGCAAACCCGTCGGAAATAGTCCCCGGCAAAACCCTCTGACGGTCAAGTCAGTCTCCGGTGGAAAAGCAGAAAACAATAGAACAGAGACCATAGACTCGCGTGCGCGTACTTGCGAAGTGGAGCGCGGAGGAGCTTATATAGCCGAGGGAGCTAACAGCTCCTATCTGTGCGTACTGTCATTCTGTACCCGGCTGAGACAGGAGCATGGGCAATGTCAGCTCACGGAATGACATCGATCAGCGCCGCCCAGTCTGACACAGGTGAGGGATGGCGTGGTGCGGGGTGTCAGGGTATGCCAGAGAAGTACAAAGTCAGCAGGATATCCGTGATGTGGGCACGAACTAGGTAAGGCCTGCGCCGACCCTCATACTACGGCCGTCAGTACAATGTCAGAGGGCAGATGTCGTGAAGAAAAGGACAGATTCCGAATTGGATTGCCGACCAGCCGACCCGAGTGTCATCGGTCGTGCAATTGATATCCAAGAGTGATGCAAGCCCTTCCCCGAGTCAAGGAGCACTCGGGCTTGATCAATCCGTCTAGCCCCGGGTCATATGACTAAGGTGCCGAGAGAACACCGATTGGCTACCTGCCGTGTGTGACCAGACGGTCCTAGGCTCGGCAATCGAGGTCTCGCACTAAGGACTGATGTAATAGGTGCCTCGGGTATTGGGCGGCGTCGGACACTCGGCGTCTTACCCTGGGACTCGGGTCGGGGTATATCTAAATAACCGCTCAGTCGAGCGCTCCGGGCCGAGCGGGCTTTGACCCTGCCAACCAGGCTAGTCCACTCGCACCTGGTGGGCCCGACCTATCCTGATGTGGTGCCAGGCTGACCGACCAAACTACACGTAAGCTAGGCCGGAATTAATAGACAAGAACACACAATCAACTCCACGATAGAAAGTCACACCAAGGCTCTGAAACCTTTCTTGTCCTGCTGTGTCCCATATCTGAAAAATAAAAAACAGCTAGTGAGCTCATTCAAACTATTTTGAATATGAACAATCAACAACAACAACCATCAAGATTTATTCTACTAGGTGAGGTCGGCTATATGGATCCTTCTACGCCATTAGACTCTATCCCCTATAATATGAACTGTTGGATAGAAAAGGAAGAGATATAACCCAAATAATCTTATTCATTATGTGCAATGAAGAATACAATATATATAGATGTTTATGAGGACTTAGTCAATTGACCAATTCTAAATTTAACTAATTCTAAATACCAATTCTAAAGACATATTAATTATGTCATATAGAAAAGCCTGCAAAACCCTAATGGCACAAGATAGAAAGAAAAGACCTAATTACCCCTGCACCTCACAACACTCCCCCTCAAGTTGAACATATATATCAAACATGTTTAACTTGCTAAGGGCAGAATTAAACACGGCTTGGGGTATAGCTTTTTTAAATATATCAGCAAGTTGGTCCTCAGATTTGACATAGGACAAGCATAACTCTCCAGAATCAAGTCTCTCCCGAATAAAGTGGCGATCAATCTCGATGTGTTTGGTCCGGTCATGTTGAACTGGATTATTTGCAATATTGATTGCAGCTTTATTGTCGCAGTACAGCCTGAGAGGTAATTCAGCCTTTAACCCCATGTCTTCTAATAAAAAACTCAACCATAACATTTCTGCAAGACCATGTGCCATGGCTCGATATTCTGCTTCCGCACTGGACCGTGCACAAACACTTTGTTTCTTACTTCTCCAAGTTACCAAGTTTCCTCCTAAAAAGGTGCAATAGCTAGAAGTGGATCTTCTATCATCTCTAGAACCAGGCCAATCAACATCAGAATAACATTCCACCTTCAGATTACCACCTCCCTTAAACAACAAGCCTTTTCCGGGATATGACTTTAAGTACCTCAAAATCCTGTCAACAACCTTCATATGGATATTTTTAGGAGCATGCATGTACTGACTTACTACACTAACAGCGTAGGTAATGTCAGGTCTAGTCATAGACAAATAGAGTAATTTTTCAACCAACCTTTGATACGTTCCCTTTTCCAGATTTGTAAGATCTTCCCCGTTAGAATTAGTAAAATCATGACTTACTTCTATAAGAGTTGATGTTGGCCGACAACCCAACTTCCCTGTCTCCTTGAGCAAATCCAACACATATTTTCTTTGACATATATATATTCCCTCCTGAGATCGAGCAACTTCAATACCAAGGAAGTACTTCAATAGTCCAAGGTCTTTAATTTCAAACTCTAATATTAACTTAGACTTAAGAGCCTGGATTTCAACCTCGTCATCACCTGTGATTATCATATCATCAACGTAAACCAAAAGAATGGTAGTTTTGTCCTCTTTCCTCTTCACAAAGAGTGTATGATCAGCATTCCCTTGTCTAAAGCCAAACAATGTCATGGCTTTGCAGAACCTATCAAACCATGCTCTGGGTGATTGTTTAAGTCTATACAGAGCTTTTATCAGTCTGCACACCTTCCCTTTTGTTTCAATTCCAGGAGGTGGTAACATGTAGACCTCTTCGTGAAGGTTGCCATTCAAAAAGGCATTTTTCATATCTAGCTGAAATAACGGCCAACCATACTGAGAGGCAAGAGAGAGAATCACCTTGACTGATTTGAGTTTTGCAACTGGAGCGAAGGTCTCCAAGTAATTCATCCCATATGTTTGAGTGAATCCCTTGGCTACAAGTCTGACTTTATATCTGACCACTTCACCCTCTAAGTTATACTTGATCGCATAGACCCATTTAAGACCAACCAAGTTCTTCCCCTTTGGGGGATCTACTAATTCCCAAGTACCATTTTTATTAAGAGCCTCCACTTCTTCATTCATTGCTTCCAGCCACCTTGAGTCCCTTATAGCTTCATGATAAGAAAAAGGTATGATATGGTTTGATAGTTGTGAAACAAAGGCATGATATGAAGAAGACAAACGAGAATAAGAAACGTGGTTAGAGATAGGATGTTGAGTACATGACCTGACCCCCTTCCTAACAGCAATTGGAAGGTCCAACTCATTCATGTTTCGAGGTGCGATTGGTTCAACCAATGAGGATACAGGATCAGGAACCAAAGCTTCCGATTCAGCTAGCCGATCAGTAGTAGGTCCTTGCTTATGTCTTCGTCGCTTGTAAGTAATAATTTCTTGTGAAGCCTGCGAGCCCAGTAATGAAGCATCATCTTTGTTATTTTCCATGACATCCAGAGAAATAGGAGAAGGAACCACTTGAGGAACAAGAGAAGAGGTAAGATTCTCCCCCTGAGGACGAGTCTGGGGAGAATAATAGGACTCGGACTCAAAAAAGGTAACATCCTTTAAGACATATCTAGTCCTAGTAACAGGATCAAAGCATTTGTAGTCTTTCTGGCAAGTGGAATACCCTAGAAAAATTTCCCGTATAGAGCGAGGATCAAGCTTAGAGGATTTGGGACCAAGAACATGAATAAAACAAAGGGAGCCAAATACCCGAGGTGTAAGGGAGAACAATGTTATATCACGACGAAGAATAGTGAGAGGGGACCGATACCCGAGACCTTTTGATGGTAGACGATTAATGATATAAGCAGCAGCAAGAACAGTATCTGCCCAGAAATATTTGGGTAAATGTCGCTGAAATAATAATGTACGTGCTGTTCCAAGGATATGACGATTTTTCCTCTCAGTCACTCCATTTTGCTGTGGTGTGTAGGGACAAGATGACTTATGAAGAATTCCTAAATCCTCTAGAAAGGTATTTAGGGATTGTGCAAAATATTCCCGTGCATTATCAGATCTAAGAGTTTTCACTTGTGTGTGAAATTGAGTTTCAACCATTTTGCAATAATGTTGAATGAGTCGAGGAACTTCGTCTCTGCCTCTCATCAAATAAAGCCATATGCAGTGGATGTAATCATCAATAAAAGAAATAAAGTATCGATAGCCATCCAACGAAGGCACGGGAGAGGGACCCGACACATCTGAATGAACAAGGTCAAATGGAGACAAACTTTTATTCATGGACTCAGAAAAATGAGTTCTACAATGTTTGGATAATTGACAAACTTCACATTTAAGAGACTCAAGGTGAACAGAAGAAAAAAGATTAGGAAATAGGACCTTTAATGACCGAAAAGACAAATGTCCCAGACGAGAATGTCATAACAAGATTTCTTGATGCTTATGTTCTGAACACTGGGTTGTAGACTTCAGAGCAGTTGTTGTTCCACAATGATAGTAGTAAAGACCTCCTACCTCACGGCCAATCCCAATCGTTTGCTTGGTCTCAAGATCCTAAAGACACAATGATCAGGGAAAAAGGTAACTGAGCAGTGTAGTTGTTTAGTAATACTACTAACAGAAAGTAAATTAAGAGAAATGGAAGAGACATGAAGTGCAGAGGATAGGATAAAGTGGTCTGCCAGTTGTATGGAACCTTTTCCAGCCACAGTAGCTTTGGTGCCATCAGCGATGGTCACTTTATCCTGCCAAAAAGACAAAGAGTAGGCAATAAAGGAAATAGCAAGATTTGTCATATGATCCGTAGCTCCTGAGTCAATGACCCAGGGGATACAAGATCTTGACGCATCACTACTTAATTCCAGACCACGGATACCTGTGTGTGCTTGAGACGAATTGGCAGCGGATGAAGTCTGAAGTCGCGATAAAAGGTGCTGAAGATTAGCAATATCAGTAGATGACAACTCAATATTAGAAGGTACCGAAGAATTAGTAGTCTCCCCGTCCACTAATTTCTGGGCAGCAAGATTCCCACGACCAGACACCTTCTTGTCATTGTATTTGAATTTTTCAGATTTTTTTTCTGGATATTTCTCTCAACAAAAATCTGAATCATGATTAGTCCTTTTGCAATGCCGACACAATTTTCCACCTTTTCCTTTTGTTCCCCCAGACTTGAGCTTGTTAGAAGAACCAACAAAAGCAGATGTCTCCCCAATTGGAGTGCTTGCTGCAGAGATATTACTTTTGTTGTTCATGGTCCTTTTCCTGCCTTCCTCGCTCAAAATTTTATAGTAAACTTGTTCTAGAGAGGGAGTAGGATCAAGACTAAGAATTTGTCCTTTTAAACTTTCAAACTCTGCATGAAGCCTATCAAGAAACTTAATGATTCTGTCTTTCTCCAAAAGCTTCAAATACCTCTAATAATCATCTGCAGAACTCCAATTGTCCATCCTGTAGTAGTCAAACTCATCCCATAGCCCTTTTAGAGCGGCAAAATAATTTGTAACAGACATAGAACCTTGCTCAAGTTTAAAAATTTGACTACTTATCTGATAAGTACGCAGCATGTCATGCTTGCACCCATACATTTGCTCCAGTGTCTTCCACATATCAACAGCTGTTCTGTTGTGAAGAATGACCTGTTTGATGCCAGAGCTAACAGAATTAAGTATCCAAGTCATTACCAGAATATTGTCGTGCCTCCAAGTACGAAAGCTAGAATCCTTTTCATCTGGTTTCACTCTAGTACCATGAAGAATATCAAGTCTATCATGGCCTTCTACATAAAGTTCAACAGCGACTGCCCATGATGTATAATTTGTCTGGTCAATTTTTCCGAGATTATTTGAAGACCAGTTCCTCCCGATCCTGTCATTGTGAAAATTGGTTGTACCTGTCCAGAAGATGTCAACGGATCTGTAGACATCCCAGAACTTTTTCCGGATGTATTTGCCATACCTATTCACAAGGAGAGTATTTAGCCCGCTCTTTGGTTAAAAAATCCTCTTTTTTTCTTTTTTTTCAGTTGAGCGAAGAAGGGTTAGAAGCAGATGGTCCGGTTTGGAGGCCACCAATGATCTTTGGGTTCGGACCGGTTTGGAGGTTGCTGAAAAAGTGGACCAACCAAGTTCCGCGGACGGTCCGGCTTGGAAGTAGGTGATCAGCGAGGATGGCGGGCGGTCCGGCTTTGAAGCAGATGATCAGCGAGGATGGCTCGCGAGAAGAAGAAGCCTGCTGACGCGAGAAGAGTCACGCGCGAGAGGAAGACGCAGCCTGCCGACGCGAGAAAAGTGACGCGCGAGAAGAAGACGCAGCCTGGGCTCGTGCGTCGCGAGAGAAGACGTCGTGCCTGGGCTCGCGCGGTGTGAGGGTCAGAGCAGCGCGAGAGGAAGTGATTCGCGCGTCGCGAGAGAAGAGCCTCGATGAAGAAGCCTTCCGCCGAGAAGAACCAGTGGAGACGGCACCGGCGGAAAGGAAGCCGTGGGCGGTCAGCGCCTCCCGCGAGCCAACTGCGTCCGGTGACAAGAAGAATACGCCGATGTGCAGATTCGGCTTCGTCAGGCGTCGCGATCGTGCCTGTGCCTCAGTCGTCTTCCCTCCTTAGTCTTCTCCTCGCCGCAAAGGAAGTGGCGGTGTCGGAGAGGTGTCGGAGAGGCGTCGGAGAGGCGACGGAGAGGAGAGGAGATAGTGCAGCGCCTTGGCTCGCGTCAGAGAGGCGTCAGAGACGCGAGGCAGAACTGGGAAACGCGAGCGCCGCAGGAGAAAGGAGGGTTCCGCCGAGAGGAGGAACTGGGGAGACGCGTGCTCAAAGAGGAAGCGGTGGTGCGCGTGGGAGAAGGCAGAGAGAAGGAGAAATGCGCCGTGCGAAAAAACAGAGAGGAGAGAAAGTGGCGGCGGAAACAAAAAATTAGGTTTTTGATAAACTTGGCTCTGATACCATGTTGGATAGAAAAGGAAGAGATATAACCCAAATAATCTTATTCATTATGTGCAATGAAGAATACAATATATATAGATGTTTATGAGGACTTAGTCAATTGACCAATTCTAAATTTAACTAATTCCAAATACCAATTCTAAAGACATATTAATTATGTCATATGGAAAAGCCTGCAAAACCCTAATGACACAAGATAAAAAGAAAAGATCTAATTACCCCTGCACCTCACAACATGAACAATCAGCAATTAAGAAAAAAAAAATCCTGATGAATTAACACTTGTCACTAACAACATTGCTTTTTCTATACACATATGGCACTCCCTCTCCTAGTGCACGTGCACACACAAACAACAACAAAAAAGAGAAGAATATATAAGCTCGAATTTTCGCATGTTATCCCTCTTGTTTATAATACAATAATGAGGCTTTATAAAATTCAATTATTTACTTTTCCAGGTTATTCTTATAATGTGCTCTCTTAAATCATAAATATTGAACCAAAAACAAGAGCATTCTCCTGCTAATCAAGTTACTGTGGGTTACAATTCTCTGTAATATAGTTACAGAACCATCACGTCCACACATCCAACAATATGTTTACTAGGTCGGAAACTGCAATAGATTAGGAAAATTATCAAACCATATCAATATATCGAATGTGACACCATAAAGTCAGAAACACTAATGGAACTTGCACTTGCTATCCTCTATTGTAAGGAATGTAAGGCATTCTAGGTATGTTGCCTAAATTACTATTTCTCTTCTAGATTTCATTCATCAAGAAAAAGTTCTGAGCAGAGTCACTATTTGCCCAAAGAGAATAAATATTCAAAACTTCATTCAACACAAGTTACGTAACAATGAAAAAACAAGTCTATCATTTACTACAGGAAAATAGGAGGCAAAGTTCTTGCCAAGAAATCACTAGGACATTGTAAAATTGATCAGAAATCAGCATACTGAGCTGCCATATAATCAAATAAACCAGAAGCATATCCAGACAGTCCAAAATGCTTGAAACTTATGGTTTGACATAAGTTATAACACGCCACTATTCCCACAGTTCGCAATTATTTGATCTCATTGACATGGATCATTCCATTCATAAGTAGAGAAAAAAAGCAATAACAGGAGTTCATTTTCATGTTTGCTCATTTAAAATTCGGAGGAAAATCATGAATAGACGCAGAGTTCAGTTAAGTAACTAAATGATTTAGAGGATATATCTTATGACAAAAAACCACAGCATCGATCGAACACCGGACAAATACACAACTAATCGAGTAAATGATGACCTTTCCTTTTTTATAATTTTTTAGAGACGTGACATCAAAAGAATTCACGTCACAATCAAAAATAATTTCACAAGTTTGTAATGATACTACACTCGAATTATTCATTAGGAGAGAAATAATATAAAAGGATTGCTTGTGATCCTGTCGCCGAGCGTAGTGGAGCCGCAACCGGATGACGGTGTAGCGATGGGTGACGTGGATGCCGACGGGACGTTCTCGCGCAGAATGACAGCGTCGTAGGGGGTGTCCTCCGACCGAACGGAAGTGGATGTCGCCTGGTGCACGGCTGGAGGTGGACCTGATGAGGAAGATGACCGTTAGTAACCTAGTCGGGAGACGTCCCGGCAAGGCACTCCGACGGTCAAGTCAGTACTCCGATGAACAGGAATAATAGAGCAATGTAGGTGAGGAGCTTCGTGAGCGCGCGTACCTGATAATGAGGAGGGGAGTGGCTTATATAGCCGGGGAAAAGGGCCAAGTATGGCCTGTGTCAGGATTCTCTGACAGGGTCAGAAGATATGGTATGGTTATGTCGATTTGGGTATGGCCTGTGTCAGGATTCTCTGACAGGGTCAGAAGATATGGTATGGTTATGTCGATTGTAACCAACCTTCTTTGTCGTATACTATTTGTCTTATGTGAGGACAAAGACAGGTTTCTGTAAGTCGGCGCCTGTCAGAGAGTGTCAGTTCGTACGAGTGGTGACAGCCTGTTACCTGCAGCTGGTGCAGGTGTATTTTGTCCTTATCCCAGGGTGATTCCGAGAGAGTGCCCGAGTGGACACCCGGACGGCACGCCCGGATGGATATCAAGCATGGGCATAAAGGACTGCCGGGCGGATGCACTCGGCTGAACGAGGCGTGTAAGCCTTAATGTGGCCGGGCGGAAATACCCGGATAGACGAGGCGTGTAAGCCTTAATGTGGTCGGCCGGGTTTGACCGGCCGGATGAACCGCTATATTTATTCTAACCGGCCGCCTTGAGTCCGACCGGCCGGCGAAGACCCTGGGCCCGGCCAGGATGTTTGTCGAGTTGGCTGCCCGTACAATGACGTGGACCTTGAAGCTGGCTAGGTCGTTTGCCACGTTGGCTGCCCGTATGGTGCCAACTATATGGCAGGATCAATAGCCTTCCCCTCGAGTCTAGTCGAAGGAGGCGATCAGTCCGACTGACTGGACCACAAGTGTGTACAACCATTCTGCGGCCGAGCGTTTTTTGCCCTATTAATATCTGGCCGGCTTAACACGATGCTCAACAGCTGGTGCTGTGTATGTCTGCCCTGTCTGGGCGGAAGAAGATTGTTAGTCGAGAGGGGCGTGGGCCGCCACGCACCCTTCTTTTTTAACGAGGCCGTCCGGCTGGACGAAGCATGATAGGGGAGCGTGGGCCGCCACGCATCCCCGACTAGCCATTGACATGATGAAGATGTCCGGGCGGATGAAGATTTTGACCGGAGGAACGTGGGCCGCCACGTCCTCGTAAATTGTTAATGCGTCCGACCGGACGAATGTTGTTAGTCGATGAGAGGTATGTTGAACACGTTTGGGCGGGAGAATGTTTGCCTTAAGTCGCAAGAAATGTGGAGTGTCACGCGCCCCAAGACGATTTTCTCGGGATAGCCCGAGTCAGTCAATTAATGGAGACGGGACATTCTAAGTCGAATGAGGTGATGTGATATGCCCGATGCGACCGGCGCCATAACGGCATCACCTCAGCTTTAATGAACCGGGCCACGTGGCGCGCGCTGGTTGGCCGACCGGGATGCGATTTATCCCCATGATTACGAACTTTTAATGGCCATTAACGCGCGTAATTCTTTCCGCCACGCGGCAGCTTCCGACTGGCTGACACGACGACGCGCCCTGCCGCCGCAGCAGGCGACGTCAGCGGCTGCGGCGCGCCTTTTCGAGGCTGATCGTGGGACGCCTCAACGGCCTGGATGAGGCGATCTCCGTACACGTGGACCGCCATCGGACGGTCTCCCTTCTTCCGGCCTAGCTATAAATAGGCATCCACATTCGGCGAAACCCTCATTTGCTCTTCACTATTCTCTTCTCTAACTCGGTGCTTCTCGCTCCTCGCCGCCGTCTTCGCGTGTCGCCGCCGGTCTCGTGCTTCTCCGTCGGTTAATCTTTTCCGCCACCACCTACGGTCAGATTCTCCCTTTTCTTCCCTTTCTTTCTGTTCCATGGCTGCCTCGGCGTGGTATACCTCTGTCGAGTCTTCCCTTCACGACGAGACCGTCTCAGACCTCCGACTGGCCTACGACATCCCTGAGAACTACCACATTGCCGTTCCTACACAGGCTGACAGGCCACACAATCCCCCGTCTGGCTTCTTTGTGTTTTTCCGGGACCAACATATGTCTGGCCTGCGCTACCCTCTTCATCCCTTTATTGTAGACTTCTGTAACTTCTTCCATGTTCCTATCTTCCAGCTTTCTCCCAACGCCATTCGCCATATTGTGTAACATAATAGTTCTCTTTACCCTTTACCGAGTCCCCCTCCGACCGGAGGTTCTTTATTTCTTTTATTACCCGAAGAAGCAGGAGGTCGGGAATTTCTTTCTCCAAGCCCGGGCCAAATTATCCATAGTGGAGAATATTCCTTCCTCGAATAAGGGATGGAAAACTCATTTCTTCTTCATAAGCCCTCCGACCAGCCCTGGGTTCCCGATCGGATGGGTCGAAGACATGCCCCCTATAGCTCCCTTAAGAAACTTTAAATCCGACCCCTTATTTATAAGGGCTGCTTCTCTACTCGGTGGCCTACACTTCGACGGCATGAAACTTCTCAACGACGCCGTCTTGTACATATTTGGGCTAAGCCGAGTGCCTGCCGCCCTGCCCGGCACCTTCTGTAAGTCATTTTTTGTTTCGTACTTCTTTCTCCCTAACTCAACATCTTCTGATTTTGCAGCCGAGATGATGTGGGAAGCGGCCCTCGATGAGGCCATTGGCCTGGATGACGAAGAATTAAACGCCCGGGCGGCTGAACAACTGCGTCTGCGCCAGGCCAGTCTGCCCGACCAACCTACGATTCCTGAGAGCGCGGAGCCCACCCCTCAGGATCCTTCTGCCCAACCAGCGACGACTGGTTCTAGGGAGCCGGTCGGCTCATCAAAATCTTCTGCCCCGGCAAAATCCTCCGGCAAGCAGAAGGTTCAGCCTTCCATGCAGAAGTCTCTGCCTTCCAAGCGGAAAGCTAGCGCTTCTATCCGTATTGAGGAGCCGACGGAGGTAGGCCGGTCCTCTTCTGAATCTCCCGACCCGGAACCTTTGCAGAGGCGCCCGAGGACTTCTGGGTCGGGCTCTCACTCTCAACCTGCAGAGGCAACTGCCAGCCCGGCTAGAGCGAGCCGGTCAGCTGACGCACCGGGTTCGTCTCGTTCGGGGGAGCGGCGTTCGCAGCCGTGTGGCTATGGCGTATATCTTCCCTCGGTCGACCCAGCGACCCCCTTCGAAGTCCAGCAGCGGCTTACCCTTTACGGGGAATTGGCGGACTGCTGGGAGCAGGGTATGAGGGAGGGGACTTCCCGACCCCCGATCCGACTGGCAGACCAATTCCTTCAGGACGCTACGCATGTAAGTCGGATGCTTTGATGCTTAATCACCTTGCTTCTTTCTAACATTTTTATTGTAGTTTTGGGCCTCCTGCTCGAGCGTCGCCTATTCCCTGGTTATCAACACCAGGGGACGCCGAGCGGCCGAGCGGCAGCTCGCAGAATTGGAGCTCCGCCAGGCGCACGCTAACTTACCGGCCGGCGAAGAGGGCACCGCTATTCTCCGTTCGGAGATACTGGACCTTAAGGAGAAACTCCGTTCCGCCGAGGCGCGACTGACGGAGGAAATCACCCGAGCGGAGGCAGCCGAGCGGGCGTATGCCCGATCTTCCTCCCTGCACGCCACCCTTGAGCAGGAGAGGAAGAAGGCTTTGGCTATGCAGCGTCGTACCCGATCGGACCTCGACAAGAAGGCTGTCGAGGCCCAAGCCTTGAAGGCGGAACTGGACAAGATGATGAAGTCTTCGGAGGAGCTCCGGATGACCCTGAACGAAAAAGAGCAGGAGCTGGCGACTCGGGAGTCGGACCTAAATGCCAAGGAGAAGGCTTTAGACGCCCGAGAAGACGAGCTCCATTTGTCTGAAGGACTGCTGGCCTCTCAAGGCGTTGCCTTGGAGGAGAAAGACAAGGAGCTAGCTAACCTCCGGGCGGAAATTGACAGCCTGAAGCTACATCAAGCAGGCGAGCCCGCCCGGATGGAGGCACACCGCTTGGCTTACATCAATTCTAAAGAGTTCGGCAAGCAGTTGGGCAAGCGGACATCTGGCATGTTCAAGATGGGCTTAGAAAGCGCTGTTCTGCAGCTCCAAGAGAGCGGCCATCTGCCTGCCGACCTTCCTATCAATGCCGTCCAAGTGAGCCGGGTCAAGGAGCTGCTACCCAAAGACTTCTTCCAGCCTTTTACGTAAATGTTAACCGTGTAATCCTAAGCCGCCGGTTGGGGCTCTTCTTTTTGTAATGCTTCCGAATCAATCAGCAATGAAGAGTATTTCCCTTTAACGTGTTATTTTAGATATTAAGTAGATGTTGCCCGACCAGAGAGCCGAACTAAGCGCGGGATAATGGTTGTCAGGTAGCCGACCGGTTGATCTGACTAAGGTGTGAGTCACCCCGCGCCCGGTCAGGGAACTAAGCTACTTTTAGAGAAATGGCTGTGTAAGCTAGCCGACTGATTGGTGGTCCTTCCCGAGGGATGTGGATCGCCACACGCCCGGTCAGAGAGCAAAACTAAGGAATCCGGCCAAGTAGAAGCCCACTGGTCGGGGGTTCGACTACGGGATGTGGATCGCCACACGCCCGACCGAACTCTGATACGCGCTTCTGGGCGGGCTGATGTTTTAATCAGTCGCCGCCTCAGGCTTCCAAAGGGCACCAACCTTTTGCGTGGGTCGCCACGCCTCCGGTCGGGAACCGCTTTAGGCTTCCGGATGGGCCAATCTTCCACGTGGGCCGCCACGCTTCCGACCGGGAACCAGTCCAGGCTTCCGAGTGGGCTGACGTTTAAAGTCAGTCGCCGACTCAGGCTTCCAAAGGGCACCAACCTTCTGCGTGGGTCGCCACGCCTCCGGTCGGGAACCGCTTTAGGCTTCCGGATGGGCCAATCTTCCACGTGGGCCGCCACGCTTCCGACCGGGAACCAGTCCAGGCTTCCGAGTGGGCTGACGTTTAAAGTCAGTCGCCGACTCAGGCTTCCAAAGGGCACCGACCTTCTGCGTGGGTCGCCACGCCTCCGGTCGGGAACCGCTTTAGGCTTCCGGATGGGCCAATCTTCCACGTGGGCCGCCACGCTTCCGACCGGGAACCAGTCCAGGCTTCCGAGTGGGCTGACGTTTAAAGTCAGTCGCCGACTCAGGCTTCCAAAGGGCACCAACCTTCTGCGTGGGTCGCCACGCCTCCGGTCGGGAACCGCTTTAGGCTTCCGGATGGGCCAATCTTCCACGTGGGCCGCCACGCTTCCGACCGGGAACCAGTCCAGGCTTCCGAGTGGGCTGACGTTTAAAGTCAGTCGCCGACTCAGGCTTCCAAAGGGCACCAACCTTCTGCGTGGGTCGCCACGCCTCCGGTCGGGAACCGCTTTAGGCTTCCGGATGGGCCAATCTTCCACGTGGGCCGCCACGCTTCCGACCGGGAACCAGTCCAGGCTTCCGAGTGGGCTGACGTTTAAAGTCAGTCGCCGACTCAGGCTTCCAAAGGGCACCAACCTTCTGCGTGGGTCGCCACGCCTCCGGTCGGGAACCGCTTTAGGCTTCCGGATGGGCCAATCTTCCACGTGGGCCGCCACGCTTCCGACCGGGAACCAGTCCAGGCTTCCGAGTGGGCTGACGTTTAAAGTCAGTCGCCGACTCAGGCTTCCAAAGGGCACCAACCTTCTGCGTGGGTCGCCACGCCTCCGGTCGGGAACCGCTTTAGGCTTCCGGATGGGCCAATCTTCCACGTGGGCCGCCACGCTTCCGACCGGGAACCAGTCCAGGCTTCCGAGTGGGCTGACGTTTAAAGTCAGTCGCCGACTCAGGCTTCCAAAGGGCACCAACCTTCTGCGTGGGTCGCCACGCCTCCGGTCGGGAACCGCTTTAGGCTTCCGGATGGGCCAATCTTCCACGTGGGCCGCCACGCTTCCGACCGGGAACCAGTCCAGGCTTCCGAGTGGGCTGACGTTTAAAGTCAGTCGCCGACTCAGGCTTCCAAAGGGCACCAACCTTCTGCGTGGGTCGCCACGCCTCCGGTCGGGAACCGCTTTAGGCTTCCGGATGGGCCAATCTTCCACGTGGGCCGCCACGCTTCCGACCGGGAACCAGTCCAGGCTTCCGAGTGGGCTGACGTTTAAAGTCAGTCGCCGACTCAGGCTTCCAAAGGGCACCAACCTTCTGCGTGGGTCGCCACGCCTCCGGTCGGGAACCGCTTTAGGCTTCCGGATGGGCCAATCTTCCACGTGGGCCGCCACGCTTCCGACCGGGAACCAATCCAGGCTTCCGAGTGGGCTGACGTTTAAAGTCAGTCGCCGACTCAGGCTTCCAAAGGGCACCACCTTCTGCGTGGGTCGCCACGCCTCCGGTCGGGAACCGCTTTAGGCTTCCGGATGGGCCAATCTTCCACGTGGGCCGCCACGCTTCCGACCGGGAACCAGTCCAGGCTTCCGAGTGGGCTGACGTTTAAAGTCAGTCGCCGACTCAGGCTTCCAAAGGGCACCGACCTTCTGCGTGGGTCGCCACGCCTCCGGTCGGGAACCGCTTTAGGCTTCCGGATGGGCCAATCTTCCACGTGGGCCGCCACGCTTCCGACCGGGAACCAGTCCAGGCTTCCGAGTGGGCTGACGTTTAAAGTCAGTCGCCGACTCAGGCTTCCAAAGGGCACCGACCTTCTGCGTGGGTCGCCACGCCTCCGGTCGGGAACCGCTTTAGGCTTCCGGATGGGCCAATCTTCCACGTGGGCCGCCACGCTTCCGACCGGGAACCAATCCAGGCTTCCGAGTGGGCTGACGCTTCTGGTCAGTTGCCGACTCAGGCTTCTGGAGGGTATGACGCGTCAGCCTGCGTCCCGTCCAGGTATGACTTGCCCTGTATGGCCGACCGGCAATTTTCGGTCGGGAGAGCCTTTCGTTATAGTTAGAATGCTGCGTTTTACAAGATTGCATCACTCTAGGGCTCTCTGTACATTTTCAAGTGTAGGGCACTCCACGGTCGGTCCAGCCTCTTTCCATGTTCATCCTCCAAGTAGTAAGCACCTGAATGCAATTTCTGCACTATCTTGAAGGGTCCGCCCCACTGTGGTTGTAATTTGCTAACATCACCGACCGGCTTTATACGTTTCCAGACTAGGTCC